>CM076580.1:853371233-853483518 GCA_034641835.2 Pinus albicaulis | reverse complement strand
CCTTAATGCATTAAAGCAGTTGGAGTGGTGTACAAGTCTTCATGATCGATGCCATGTTCATACCCATGATATGCCCAATAGTAATATATATATGGCCGGAGTAATATATATATGGCCGGAGAGACAGCAACGCCAGACCGTAATACATGTGGCGGTCAACACAGTCAGCCCCTGATATTCGCTCTCTGCTCGAGACACACGGAAATTCTAGAAAATTGGTTTTTCGGGAAACCTGTCACGTCGTACTCGTTCGCTTATTAAATTCCAATCCGCATGGCTCGCATGACGGCAGGCATGACCATGCTCCATGGCGATGGCATGGCATTGGTACGTCCTGTGCATTGATGGGCGGATAGCAGCTAAAATAAGGCTCGCCGTATGCTAAAGTGGTATGCACTAAGCCAATGATTGGCTTAGTGATTGGTTCTTAATACTTTCCATCCTTGTATGGTTGTTTGTCATGAACGGATTGGGAAAATTCAGTGAAAAGCATGCATGTTACAGTTAACTGAATTGCAGTACGGCATTATATGTGGCATCTACGTAACCCGACCAACTTTATTTCAGCTGCCATAGGCCCATTAATGCGCCCAGGCAGTTGATGCCCGCCCCACGATGATCTACAGCTTTAATTCGACGGCGGGCATCAGCTGCCTGGGCGCATTAATGAGCCTATGGCAGCTGAAATAAGGCTCGCCTATGTAACCCACGGCCCTCAACACTCGCTATTTAGTATTTGATGTCTCCCTACAACGTGTTTAGAGGGTGGGTATTATTATTCTTCCACTACTACGGAGGCCAAAAATTCAATAAATTCCTCCATGTTTAGGTGGTTATTATTCGTCTATCACTGCCTGAATTTCAATGAAATTATGCATGTGAGCACAACACAATGGTTTGAAGTATTTACTAGCAATTGCATTAAATGTTGCAAAGGAAATGATATAAATACAAGAATGGTATTGCAAGTTCCAATAGAAAATATTTGATAGATTTTGAAAAAATACAAGTGTAGATGACATTAGATAAACTAAATAAAATAATATTAATTCATGAACAATATGATGGCAATCTTTCCAAATCTAGATTTGCATCACAACCTCACAAATTTTAGACATTGCTGCTTATTAGATGAAAATGAGTTATACATCAGCACCCAATTATTCATAATTTTTTTGTATAAAATATGAAACTTTTATGGGAAACTCTAGTGCACTGCAGTGCACTGGATGATGTTCAATATCTCCAATGTTTCCTCTAAGAACATCATCTGAAATTGTAAAGAAACATTTTGAATTGCACTAACACTAACAATAATGTTCAATATGTCGAATGCTTCCTCTAAGAACATCATCTTTGAAATTCCAAAGAAATATTTTGAATTTCTGTGACGCTAACAATAAACTATTTTAGTATTTTGCATTTCTCCCTCAAAAATACAAGGTTTACATCTCCCGATGGCCAAAATTCTAATCTATAGTATAAACCCTTCTATATATCACTAATTTATATTAACAATTGCAACAGACCATTGCAACAATTTACATGGTGAAGAACCCTCTACATGGTTGAAGACATTGATTATTCACACAATCCAATAAACTACCAAGGACCTGTAACTTGACCTACTCAAAACTACCCAACAAAAATTAATTTAAAAAAAAAACAATAATGTAGAATTTTTATTTTAACATATGATTATTTTTATTTTTATTTCAAATTTAGCTTAACTACTAAAAAAAATTGATAAAAAAACATACAAATTTTATTTTAACATAAGGTTAGTTTTTTTTACTTTATTTTATGATCGTCTCTCATAGATTTTGAATTTATGACAACTTCTACTACAAATTTGTTTCTTTCTACTCCCCCTTTTCCCACAATTTTGTAAATTATTTTATAGTGATGGGGAGAATTTTCATCTATGTAACATTCACAACCCTTTGATTTTAAAATACCTTTTTATCATAATTCTTTAATAAAGAATGCCCTTTTCTATGCAATATAAAAGCTTAGTATTTTTGTCACCCTCACTAATCCACACATAACTACTTTTAAGGTGTCATTTATTATCTCTGTTAGGAAGATCATATCTCTCTTGTTCCAGTTCTCTAAGAGTGGTTAGTACATCCTTCGATAAGAACCCATTTGATTTAAGATACAGTGATTTTATGTTATGTTCCACTTCTTAAATAGGCCTATTAATTTTCTTTATGATGTTGAGATCATCCTTTTATAGCCTATTTTGTTATGGAAATGTTTTTTTTCAAATTAAATCATATAGGACTTCAAGCATGAGGGATGTAAGTATGATCATGTGTCCTTGACTATCTTCTTAAAATCCTCTTTAGAAAACCAAGTGTGGTTGAAATAAATTGAATCGTTAGATGATCTAAGAAAAATGGGGAGATGATTAGACAATATGTTGTGAGATAGTCCAAGGGTTGAGAAAGTCATTTGAAATGAGGAACCTGTCGAGGAATTTGTATTGGAGATTGTTGATGTCCAAAATGGTCTGTGGCAAGCCAGGGAAACCTCTACTTCAAGGCTAGTAGACGAATTTGTGCTCGATCAACAAGAAGTTATCTCCTTTTCGGATCTCCTACAAAGTCTTTCATCTTTCCCCAAGAAGACTTGGAGTTCGGTTTTTTAGCTTTTCCATGTGTGTTTTGAATGAATTTTTTGCTTCCACACATGCATTGTAGTTTCAATGCAATGTGCAATATCTAAGGTGTGATGTTCAGATGACAAGTTTAGGCAGTCTAGAAGACAATCTGGGGAAAAAAAATTATTGTTATGTAGCATCCCTATATTTTGTATTTAACTTCTATAATAAGTGACATATTTGAACCCAATAGCAGTGAAGTAACACATTATGTTAATGTAGTATACTCTAGATTGACTCCTATGCTAGTGAAACAAAATATAAATACATATTGTTACCAAACCCACTTACAAGAATTTCCTTGCAAATGTGTTATTTTAATGCATTATAATCTATACTGACTCCTCTGCTAGTCAAATAAATCTAATGGGAGATTCTACCAAATCCACTTTAGAATAATTTCCTTGCAAATGCCTCAATTCCTATATGTTCATCATTTCAGTTTTAATTTCCCATATATTTATCATGTTATTGATTTGTTCAATATTCCAGACCCTCATGTGATGCTCTACATATCCATATTCTACAATTGAAATGTATAGTCTTCATATTGTTGATAATTTGGTAGGGTGGAGTTTAATTCAATTCTCTTACTTGATAATTTATTGTGGTATGCTTGTTATGCTTCTTTACTTAGATCTTATCTTAGTTTTAACTTATTATATCTTTCATCAAGTGAACTATCAAAACACAAGAGACACAAAGTTTAGGCTCTTTAAGCCATGGCAAAAACCTCTCCCTCTTGGAGAGGAAAACCCAAAACAATTCTTCTTATAGATCTTCCATTGACAAGTACCATAACCATGATGTAGACCCTTGACCTAGAATGCCTCCAAGACCTTATCACTACTCCTCTCGGACTCTTATGCCGATATTTATTTATTTGCACTGTACTACACTAGTATTAGAGAACTCAGTCCCTAACCTTAATATACTTCTTCCTTCTTCTATAGGCTCGGTATCCTATGAGATCCCTGCATCCCTTCATTTACACCAACTCTTTGTACTCTATCTTGTTGTGGAGATTATTCTTTGCACACTATATGACCCTCCTTTCACACTTTATAGAGGACATGCTTCCACTGAGATAACTCTTAGGATTACCAGAAGAATATGAGATAGATATACATGCTCTAAACAGTGACCATATTTGACCCAATAATGGTACTTGACTTCGTTGAGATGTCTTCTATTCTCACACTTTTTTATGCATGAATTGAATCCTTTTCCTTCACACTTGATTGTAGTACTTGAATGAGATTCTTGTGGCCCAAACAGAGAGTTACTATTACAGAGATATGCTTCTTCTTATCTTCGTTTACTTTTGTTGTCTTGACACTTATCCTTGTTGTATTGTGCCTTATTTTGTATTCAAGACCGTGGACCCTTCCATGCACTGAAATCTCAGACTTGATATGAGCTTGATGCTACAATAATGAGGCCGTAGTCCTATATATAGGGACTATCTCATCACCCTAGTCCAACATGATCATCTTCTTGTGAATTAACTTTACAAGGAGTGCCTTCTAGCGCCTTCTAGTCTGACTTCAAGGAGTATTATGACAAGGTATTGAGGCATTATTTTTACATCAATAATTGTCCTTTGCAAGTGTAACAACACTTCAGCTATACGAATCTAAATTATACATTTATGACAAGATGAAAAATCCCTAAAGACATCAAGAAGAAGTATTTGACCTACAATAAAAAATTATTTCTCATGAATACCATGAGTAAAGCTTTACAAAATACATTTTATTATATTTTTCTTCTTCATTACATAAAATCATAACTACTAGTCATTATGAAGACCGAACCTAGTTACACTTTTCAACACATATGAAATTAAACTATTAGAAGGGGGGGTAATTCAAAACAAATATACAAAGAATGCAGTCACTTGCAACATGTTGATGCATGACCTTGTAATCCATAATTCTATCATTTGAATTCCTAGTAACTGCATTAGTGGAAACTCATCTATAGGGGAGTAAATATCACTCCATGTGAAAGAGAATGTACATTTTTCTCAAACTACACCCATTGTATGAATAGGAAATTGATTCATCTAATCTATTGTAACACCCTCTTCCAACATCTACCCAAGTAACCGGCCAACCAGGGTAAACATGTGACAAGGGGCTACTAATATGAGATTCAAACTCCTAGATGACTTTGAGGAAGTGGAACCAATGGAAACACGACAAACAGACCTTACACTGCATCATTGACATCCCCAAGAGGTAACCCAAACTTCCAGGACCCTGTTCCCTAAGGGGGAAATGATTTTCAACCCATTTGAGACTTAGACGCGGGAATTCAAGGGTAAGTGAGCCATTATAGACCCTTAGCCATGGGCTTTCCTTGTCAAGGCCGTGGTTATGGCCCCAAAATTTCAATATTGTGCCTACGGCTCTGGGATTCATGCCACGTTTTCAACCCCTGAGCCCAGGTCACTACCCAAAACTTCCTGTAACTTCAAGAGAGGGTAAATAAAATTAAAAAAAATACATGGAATCAATCACATCATCAGGAAATCATCCGACCCCACCCAACCATGACAGAAATTTCGTCAAACATATCACAATCATTGCATCTACATGTATAAACAACAGATTTAAACATGGGGGTATTTTACAACTCTGAGAATAGCTAGGAATCATAGCTAGGAATAGCTAGGGTATTTTCGAACCAAGAAGAGAGTTCTTCTCCTCCTTCTACTGCTACACCATGCTCGTTGGATTTCCATGCAAGGTCTTGTATCCTTCTTTTCCTTGCATCCATTTTGTCTAGACTTGGTTTTTCCTTGGGCCTTCTTCCCCTTGAATTTATTCCCTTTGCCAGCTAAAGCAAATTCCTTCTCATATTTTGTCTCAAAAGAGACTCCATCCCTTGTTGTCCTCCTTATCTCTTCCTGCACGATATCTAACAACAGTCTCTCCCAATTAGGGAGCTTCTCTTCCATTCACCGCATCCTAGAAACTGTGTCGAGATCTGTGAGGTCCAAGAAGAGCAAGACTCACAAGATCTGTTGGTGGACCTATCTATCTAACACCTCCAAGTTCATCTCTCACTTGAGAAAACCTGGATAAATATGTAACAATGGACTTATTTTTTCCCCATGCAAATGTTCCTCAATTTGTCCTTCAAAGTGAGTTTTCTAGCATGCCTACTGCTTTCAAAAAACTTTGTAAGGGCCTTCCTCATCTGGAATGGTGTGTTATCACGCAAAAAATGTTCGCCTAACCATTTCTTACTAGGTTGATGGAAATACACCATGCAAGATGCGTTTTACTAAGGTAAAACTCACATTCGCCATAAGAAATAATTTAGTGAACCATTTTCCTAAATTATTTCTCATTAAAATCCAAAAACCCCATGAGAATAATTAAATAAATCATTATTTATTTAATATTCTCTAGAAATAATTATTAAATTGTTATTTGATGATTACTTCTTATTACTTTTGACTTAGTGACCTTGGAATAATTAAATAATCATTATTTTTTATTATTCTATATTTATCTCCTATTTTCCGTAGATTTTTTTGGTATTTTATATGATGGATTATTTATTTCTCCATGGGTATCCTTTTCCTTCTCCCTTTCATCTTGTTCTTGTCGTACTTCCCTATTTGTTTTTCTTCCTACTTTCCTAGTTGATTTGGTTCTCACCACAAATCTCTCTGCTTATGTTTTTTTATTTATCTTCAAATGAGATGATGCTTTCTTGGGGATGCATCCTTTCCTTTGGAGACTCGTATCTCTCTTTGTCCTTTGGCTCTTATGTCCCCATCATTATTTGGATTATTAGGGCATCTTCAAGCTTAAGCATTCCTTCTATGCCTGAATTTTCATCTTTCTCCTGATTTTCATTTTGTTGTGATTTTTCTAGTAGAAGTTGAGATTCATCCTCTACGTCTTCAGTTATAAGGATTGCAAATGGATTATGAGAATGTGGAATTTGGTCCTTTTCTTCTCCATCCATCGACACCTTAGGAAAATTCTTTTGAGGGGTGGGGCGGGTGGCGGGGTTCACAAGTCTTGTTCCCTTTACCTTGACGAGGGTTCTAGCATGGCTAAAAGTGTTTTCACAAAAACCATGCCACAACTATGATATATCCATGAAAGGTTCTTAGTGTTGTTGGTACACTAATTTTTAATATTTTTGAGGAATCTCTGCAAATCCCAATATTAGTGTCTTTTTCCATGTTTAAAAATTACTTTAAATAATCTATATATATGGATATTGATATTTGTATATATATATATATATATATATATATATAGATATTGATATATTTGTAATGGATTTTTATTTCCTTATTAATTTAAATTAATGAGTTTTTAATTTGCATATAAAATAGTTTTAAAGTGAGTAGTAAAAGTCTAAATAATTTAATAACACACCAATTATCTTTCACATGGATTACATTTCACATTTTTGAGTAAAATATTGGTTAATTTTTTTCCACATATAGAACTAAATTTTACATTAATATATTCATTAATATTTTTTAACATTATTATTTTGTTATGTGTCTTGGTGTACTATTAAGTGACAAGTCTTATTATTTTCTTTTATTAATTATATATTATATAAAATTAATAATCAACGATGATGACTTATGTGTTTTGGTGTACTATTTAATCTTATTATTTTATTTCATTAACAATATATTTTATAAAATTAATAATAAGTAATGATGACTTCATAAATCATTTAATTTTCTAATAAAAATCTTCATTTTATATTAATAAACTAAATTTAACCTAACAAATTAATTCTCAACATTACAATATTTACAATTCTAAATTACACCAAAAAACCATAATTTTGTGATTGTTTTTTTAATTATTCCAATTTCATATTAACGTGTTAAAATCTAATAAAATATTAACACTTGCTAATTACATGATTCTTTGTAGTTATTTTTAATTTACTTATATAGGGAGTAGAACACCTTTCAATTTGAGTATTTATTTATAGTTAATATATGTAATAGTTTTTCATATATCTTCTTTGCTTAACTAATTTGATCTTTGTATCTACATTGTTAACGATATAATGAAAAACTTAACAACAAAATTTATAAAAAGGCTTCCCCTAAACAATGCTCCTTGTCAAAGACCTTATTGTTTTGTTTAAATGTGACTGTATATATTTAACATATATAAACCCATGAACTTACGAAACCCTTTGCATAAATGCAATTTTGCAACATCCAAGTATACGAGTGTAATATCAACCCAGTATTAAAAGGAAAACATACATATACTTCAAACTTAAAGTTATAAAGTATACAAAACCGACAACTATCGTTAGACAATATATTTCCGTTATTTAGCATTTTTCAGTTATTTAGCATTTATTCCATTCTCGCAAGAAGATAACACAACGCTAACTGCCCAGGCCCTAACTCTTTTGATGTCAAATACAGGTCGGAATGCCAAGTTATGAAGCTAAATTGTCTACCACATACACTCAGAAGCAGAATATTAAGAATCTGAGGCCAAATTACAGGCAAAACATATAATGTACTACATAGTTACAATCTGAAATATGAAAAGTGATGCAAACCTACAAGCAAAGGATTCGTCTTATTTTGCTTCTGAAATGGACTCTCTATATGTAGATGCAACTCTCTCACATAACTGTAAGTTCTTTAACCTTAGACTCCAGCTTACTCATGGGAATGGTGATATTAAGCATTCCATTCTTGAATTCTGCCAAGATTTTCTCCATCTTATGGTTTTGAGGAAGATCCATAGTCTTGGACTCCACCTTGACCTTGGGGATGGTGATATTTACCACACCATTCTTCAATTCCTTCTTGATTTTGTTCATTTCATAGTTTTCAGGCAAAGTCAGGCGAGTATTGTAAGTGCTGCAAAATGACCACGAGTCCTCTTCCTTCCTTTCTTTTTCTTCGATGACCTGAAAGTGATGGTCTACCACAGAGATGTTGACATCGTCCTCGGACAGACCAGGCATGTCGAATCCCATTTTGAGTTCATTTTCGTTTTCCATGATGCACCATGGCGTTCGAACCGAAAACGCGTCCCGCTCCATCATATCAACCATTTGCCGCATCGTTCTCATCGGCAAGGATAGGTCGGACAGACCTGCAATACAATTAGTACACAAATTTTCCACCTCAGTCACAACAGGGACTTGATATTATGATATGACTACTTAAAAATTCAAGGCCGATAGAGCTGGAATTAACGTGAGAATACCATAGGGCGAAATCACAGTCGTGGGCTTTTGGTCAGCGTCATTTCTGCTTGTAGTGTCTTCCTCGGTCATGGGCTTCTGGTCATCCTCACTGTTGCTTGTAGTATCTGCCACAGCCCCGATTTTCTGGTCAGCCTCAGTTTTGCTTGGACTGTCTCGCACGGCCCCAGCCTTCTGGTCACCATTAATTTTGCGTGTAATATTCTTGTCAGCGTCGATTTTGCTGGCACTATCTCCCGCAACCTCGGGCTTCTTGTCGGCCTCGGTTTTGCTCGTCTTTTTCTGCTGAATCTCAATTTTGCTTGTAGTATCTCCCGCAGCCATCAGTTTCTGGTCAGCCTCGATTTTGATTGTAGGATATGCCACAGCCCCGGGCCTCTGGTCGGCATTATTTTTTATCGTAATATCAGCTACTGGCTTCTGGACGGCCTCTGTTTTGCTTGTAGTATCTCCGACAAAACCACGCTTCTGGTCAGCCTCGGATTTCTGATGAACCTCGATTTTGCTTGTAGTATCTCCCAAAGCCCCAATCTTCTGGTCAGCCTCGGTTTTGCTCATCGTATATCCCGTAGCCTCAATTTTGCTTGTAGTATCTCCAGCAGCCACAGGCTTCTGGTCAGCCTCGCTTTCGCTTATGGCATCTGCCACAGCCCCGATTTTCTGGCTTACAAGTTCAGATTTGAAATGGTTGTTCTATTTCGATTTTGGGCGGGGTTAAAAATTTGAATTTCAAATAAAAATTTAAATTTCAGCTGGGCACGCTCGATCTATCCAGCGAGGATTAATGGCGGTGATCTCCAAGCGCAATCCGGGATGTGAAAAGATGTCAGTCTGACAGAGTCATGCGGTGATGGCAAGCCTTCATGCCCATGGTATGCCCACTAGTACTCTTAAGGGCATTAATGGGCGAATAGCAGCTAAAATATTGGTTGCCTTGGTTGAGGTCTCATGTGCAGAGGGCGCCGACTTACTCTAACCGTCGGAAGCCCAAGTGACAGTGTAGATGTTCTCTTTAAACATCCAATTTTCTTATTGAAAAAATAATAATTTTAAACTGGGTTAAGTGGTTTGGTAATGGATTTACTTAATAAAAGTGATCATTCCATTCTTCAAAAATCACAAATTTATTATCATTCATTTTTTTATTATTAAAGAGTATTTTTGTTAATTAATATAATATTGTTTTGGGTTATGGAAGGTGAGTTTTGAGATTACTGTTTAACTTGTTGTTTGAGTAGCCATAATTAAGATAAATCTAAGTCATCAAAATTATTAGAGATCAAACTCGTTTGGGCCAATGACTATTACTTAGCATGACTAGACTTTTCTTTACAGATTTACAACCAGTTATCTTAGTATGACTAGACTTTTGCCTACAAATTTTGAATCAATTATATTTTCACCAGATAATATCTTAACATAACACCTTGTCACCATCTATTATACATTTGATAAAAAAATTCATCTAAATCATAACAAAAAATTACAATGTAAATGTTTTTATTTTTTCAATGGACATTTTTTGGAGGTATTTTTTAAAGTGACATTTTTTAGAGTATGTGTTTTGGGTTGAAGTAAATCTTTTATAATGATTTTTTAAAATGAGTTTTTGTCTAACTTTTTAAATGCAATTTTTTTGCAGGACTTGGAAGGAAATATTTTGAGCTTCATTTCATTTTTAGAAGACTTTTTTTCTCAGATTTTTTAAAGTAAGTGTTTTGGGTTGAAGTATTTCTTTTGTGCAAAATTTTTCAAATGAGTTTTTTTTAAATTAAATCTTTTGTGATGCTTTTTTTAATTGAATTTTTGTCTAAATTTTTGAAGGGAATTTTTTGAGCTTCATACTCAATTATCATGGGAAATCGAAGGAATTTCAAGAGAAAATATGATCGAACAAGAGACCATAAGAAACATAGAGAACAGAGGAGAGAATATCACAAAAAAAAAAGAGAAGTACGCTCAAATATTGAAAGGGAAAATCAACCTCAACTAGAAGTTGAAGCAGGTATGTAAATGTAAATATTATAAATTTGATATTTAAAATTTGACTAGTGGATTGTGAAACTTAATTTTTATTTGATAAACTAATTTGAAAAATATTTTGCAATGTAAATAGAGAGAGATATTCCTTAAAACATTTATGATAAGATACAAAATTTTGAAAGAGAAAGTGAAAGAGATATTGAATCAATGATTGAAGATGGTGAAAATGTTGAAAGAAATTCAAGTGAAGAAATTGAATCATTGGGTATATATATATATATATATATATATATATATATATATATATATATATATATATATATATATATATATATATGTTAAACATGTGTATTATTGAAATTATACATATTTATTAATTTAGTTATTTATTGAATATGTAAATTTATTATGTGCATGTAATTCTAATATGTATAGATGAAATCAATATCGACGATGAGATGTTAGAAAATGTTGACACTCACACATATGGAGGAAAAAAAGTTGACCATGCTATACGATATCGTGTTTATCACATTATTGATTTGTTCTTCAAAGATGAAACTGTGGCAGTTCAAGCCCAATTGTTGAAAAGTCTCTTAACATCAAGGAAATTAAAAGAAGCTGACTTTATTGGGTATTCGAAAATCAACAAAAGATAAAAAATGAAGAAAAATGTGATACAAAATATAAATAGTGCGCTAAATTCAATTAGAAGATCTAGAAAGAAAAGTGTTTCAGATGCACGTAGAGCAATACAAATGGCAGTGGTTTCATCAAGTACTAAATATAATCACTTGGTAAAATCTATGGCACGAGCTTTAGGAACCTCACAAAAAAAATTTGAATAAACATCGGAAATTTCGATTGCAAATAGATGTAAATGATGAACTTGCTTGTTGGACAACTATTTGTAGGCAACCATACAAAGATAGACTTAGAGAAAATGTTAAAAAAATAATATATGAAAATTGGATGAAAAATTCACGTGTCTCACCAAAAGAAAGGGATGTGATGCGAAGAAGAATAACACGAAATCAGTACGAAGAACATCCAAAACATTTATTGGACACCACTTAGATAGAGTTTTTCAACAATTTCAAAGAAGAGAATCGTGAAATTGATGTCTCAATCAGTGCTTTTGTGCAACAAAAACTATAGTATGTGAAACCTATCACTGTATGCGACACTTGTTGTTGTCGTTATCATGTGGAATTTTAGTTATATTATGACACATTCCTTAATTTTGGTAAATCATTTTGGAAAGATTCACCTCCTCCTTCCACTATCCATGATTTCATATCTCAAATTCTATGTGGAAGAGAAAGCCATGAATTGTTTTACCAAAATAAATGTGTTTGTGGTTAAAAATGCGATGATTGTGGAAATTTAACTAAATTTCAAAACAAATATCGTACTGATATAAATGATCAATCATCATCCAACATGAAAGTGAAATGAAAGAGATATGAATATATCCATACATCGATTCAAGGTTCAAGTAGTACTACTGATGAAGGGATTCTGCTATAGAACAGATCTGAGCATATAAAACACACACTTCTTCACTCAGCATGAAAACTCTCAATAATTCTTCATTAAAACCTTAAAAATATTCAATTAAAAATACATATGAAGAAAGGAGAGCCATACAAATGAAATACTGATATAAAAACATAAAAAATCTTTGGCCAAATATTACATTGGGCAGCCTCTTGGCTCTCGGCCCTTAAAACCATCTCTTACTCTCACTGTACTCCTTACTGCTCTCAGCTCTCTTTCATCCTCACAAAAACCTCCTATATATACATAAATAATGAATTTATTTCACTCCATAAATTCTTCCACACAAATCTCAACTTAAAATCTAATTTAGATTTATTCTAGTTTTGGACTCAACAAAGTCCCGTATATGGAATTTCTACTCCCTAGATTATCTACCTAATTCCATTCCACTCATATCCTTTAATTATTAAAGAATATATATACAATAATCCTCACCTTTACATTTTTCTCCTAATTTATTAAAAATAAGCAATTTAATTAATAAAATAATTAAAATATCTCCCCCCCCTTATTACATAATTAAATAATGAAAATTTGGCTTGGATGCTCCTTCATTAGACTCTCCATGTGGAGAAGTTTCCATAGACTCCTGTCTATGAGGTCCGTTGATTTTCTGTAATACTACGACAGCTACAAGTCTTGATGACTTGCTCCCTCCGGGATTCAAACTCTGTTATGCCGCTGGTCCTTCGGAGTATCAACTTGATTTGATAACTCATCGTCCACTCTATTGATCAGATTCCATCGGCTTCTCCAACACTTTATTTCTCTAATTCCTCGGAGTAATTCCTCTTTGTCAAATTCTTTCGCCTCTAACTGAGCTGAACTCTCAACTTTCTGCAATGGAAAATAATCAAGAACTCCTTCTTGATTACTACTGTAGTCTTTTATTGATTTTATAGCAACAATTATCTCGTCTAGTACTGTACTTGCATTCACCAACAAAATATTACTTTTAAAAAGATAAGACCTTTCCGCCTCTTTTTCCGCCATTGCTTTATCATCAGTAGAGGCCGAGTATAGAGGAGCAGTCAATACCACTATTCAGGCAATTTGGCTACAAAATTTACTATCTGAGCTTGGGATCAGTGTCCATCATCCAACTGTCATCTGGTGCGATAATCAAAGTACGATAAAGTTTTGCAGAGATCCAGTGCAGCGACAGCGGACCAAACACATCGAGATCCACATGCACTTCATTAGAGAACTCATTCATGATGGGATCATCGATCTTCAGTACTGTCCTAGTTCCGAGCAGATTGCTGATATCTTCACCAAGACTTTCACTGAGCAGAAGTTTTGATTCCTGCAAGATTGTCTTGGGGTGAAGGACACGACTGCCTAGCAGTTTTCTTTTCTCTACTTTTGCATTATATTTTGAGGGGGGGTTTTCTTCCCACTCGGTTTTCCCTCTTTCCTCTTTTTTATGCATTTTATATGGGTACCTAAAATGGCCATGTTGCCGGGACTCATTCATTTTGCATCACACTCACCTAATTTATGCTTAAGGGGGGGTGTTGGTGTACATGCAATTAGACTAGCTGTGTTGGTCTTAGACTAGTTGTGTTGGTGTACATGCACCTAGATTAGCTTTAGTTAACTTACTGCTTGCATGTGATGTGCACTTGCTTAGTTAAGTTAACTTACTGCTTGCATGTGGCACATGTACACATTAACATAAGATAAAGCACACTTAGCTTCAGTTAGCTTTAGTTATTGCATGTACAACTAAGCTTAACTTAGTTGCTTTTATGTATTTATTCCAAAAACTAATATTAGAGAATCAATTTCATTCTATTCTCAATTCTTGCTCGCTTCCTTCCTTCTCTTGCAATCTTGTTCATTGTTTTGCAGATTTAGATCCTTCTATCTCAAAAATCTTACAAGGGAGATCAATAGACAGTCTTGGTACGCAGGATTGGCCTTGGGAACTTCTAAGTTTTTTGAAATATGCTATTGGCCATTTGAATTTAGGTCCGGAGGGAAGTTCATAGCATAGGGTGTTATCAGTTTTCATGCTTTTTTATTGAACCATTTTATATTTGGAAGATTGGGTCGCATGATAGCTGATGCTGGAAGTATGACTTCCGACCTGGCCAAAGGGTCTGATGCTATCACTTCAGTGTTTGAAATTTTGGATAGAAATAGCCTTATAAACCTGGACAACCGTGATGGGGTTAACCCTAAGAAAGTCCAAGGCTCTATAGAGCTGAATAGTGTGGACTTTTCATATCGAGCTCGTCCAAATGCTATGATCTTGAGAGATTTCAACCTCCAAATCAATGCAGGGAGCAGCGTGGCACTAGTTGGAAAGAGTTGGTGTGGTAAGTCCACTATCATCTTTTATGTATATCCCACTACTTCAAGGCTGGATTGATAGGACACAGTGTCTGTGGCATAGATTGAATCGCCCTCCCATTAATCATATTTTTCGTGAAAACAACACTCTGGCTGATCGGCTTTCCAAGAAGGGACTTATGGCTGATTTTGGGTCCATGAAGGTCATTCATTTCTCTGATGGCAGACAGATTGGGGATTTTTCCATTCCAATCCCTTGAATTCCTTCCTTTCAGCTCTAAGCCTCCTTTTTTGACTAATCAGTGTTATTACAGGGAGTATTGTTTTTTGACACAGGTTTTTGGTCACGGGTTACTGGATGATCTTGTACTGGTTTTATCCATCTTCCAGAATCTTTCTTTTTCTCCCTCAAGTTGTCTCCGACGAGATTGATCGTTTACATGGATTGCAACTTTTGATCAATGGTAGTCTCTTTCACAAACTTCAATCCTTTCCACTGCAAGCGAGCTTGCTCTAGTACTCGTCAAGCGAGCTTGATCAACTCTATCAAGCGAGCCGGATTTATATTGCAAGAGAGCCTGATTTTATATTATACAAGCGAGCCTAAATGCTTCCTCTCCTGCCAGATCAAAGTACGCTTATAATACTAAAAAAGCTCAGATCTTCCAGTCTCCATGTCCCAGCTCATTCATATCAAGCGAGCTTGATAATATGATACAAGCGAGCCTGATTTATACCTTGTCAAGTGAGCCTGAACAGAACTATCATCATGCTAGACATATAGATATATCAATGGCGTTTTGAATGCCTGTCAATATTTGCAAGCGAGCTTGTCTGGCAAAGGGATCAAGTAGCTGCTTTGAGTTTTTTGTTTCCGGACTGGCATCTTCATAGGCGGGGCACATCATGGGCGTATTAATCTATTTTCTTATATGTTTTCTATCTCAATCAATCTCATCTCCCTGTTATCATCTACAATCACACTAGTCATATTTCCTGTATGTTCTCTATTTTTTGTTGTTTTCACCTTGCCCTGTATATTATTTTCCAAATCATATGCTGTTTCTATTTGTATGGGATGGAATATAATCCCGTTATGTGGAGGCCGATCTATCACATTTCTGCTCATTCACTCTATAAATGAGCACCAATAGTTTGGCCTTTTTATGGTGGACTTCTTGCTGTATTCTTTCAGCTAAGATTATTTACGTCAATGTACTGTTTATATATTAATATAATCATCGTTTTTTTTTCTTCTTAAAAAAAAGTCCACTATCATCGGATTGATAGAGAGATTCTATGATCCGCTGAAAGGGAGAGTAGTCATAGATGGCAAAGATATAAGGAGTTTCAATTTGCGGTGTTTGAGAGAGCATATAGCTCTTGTAGGGCAGGAGCCAACTCTTTTTGTTGGGAGCATCCGGGAGAACATTGCGTATGGTAAAGAGAATGCAACAGAGGCGGAAATAATAGAGGCGGCCAAGGCTGCCAATGCCCATGAATTCATTTCGTAAGTTGACTCAAATAAATTCATAATTATAATTACTTTGTAAGTTTTTCAATTTAATTGTTACTAATAAATGGTGCACTTTGTAAGTATATATTTCAAGTGCTTGAAGGATGGATACGATACGAACACAGGGAACAGGGGAACGCAATTATCTGGCGGTCAGAAGCAAAGAATAGCGATAGCAAGGGCAGTTATAAAGAATCCAAGCATCTTGCTGTTGGACGAGGCAACGAGTGCATTGGATGCTTATTCGGAGAATGTAGTTCAGGAGGCATTGGATTGAGTGACGGTGGGGCGAACAACTGTCACTGTAGCTCATCGACTGGCGTCAGTTCAGAATGCTGACTGTATAGCAGTTATTGAAAAGGGTAGTGTTGTTGAGCAGGGAAGTCACTTGCATCTCATGGGGAAAGGCGAAGGCGGTGCATATTTTGGTCTTGTCAAACTACAGCAACGTCACTAGGCAATTATATTTGTATTCAAATTGAATGCGATCAAAGTTGTACGTAATTCAAAAAAAGTTGGGCAAAAGATCGCCATAGGTCACAATTGTCTCCATAGTTCGGTGACTCAAAGTTTTCAGGCTGTCACAATGACAACGACACTGGTCACCGTACCGAGGATTATTAACGTAATAAATTAATTCCAATTATTATTATTTATTTGAGGATAATTGATGGCAACCAATATTTTAGCTGCTATTCGCCCATTAATGCCCCTTAAGAGTACTAGTGGGCATACTATGGGCATGAAGGCTTGCCATCACCGCATGAATCTGTCAGACTGACATCTTTTCACATCCGGGATTGCGCTTGGGAATCACTGCCATTAATCCTCGCTGGATAGATCGAGCGTGCCCAGCTGAAATTTGAATTTTTATTTGAAATTCAAATTTTTAACCCCGCCCAAAATCAAAACAGAACAACCATTTCAAATCTGAACTTGTAAGCCAGAAAATCGGGGCTGTGGCAGATGCCATAAGCGAAAGCGAGGCTGACCAGAAGCCTGTGGTTGCTGGAGATACTACAAGAAAAATTGAGGCTGCGGGATATACGATGAGCAAAACCGAGGCTGACCAGAAGATCGGGGCTTTGGGAGATACTACAAGAAAAATCGAGGTTCATCAGAAATCCGAGGCTGACCAGAAGCGTGGTTTTGTCGGAGATATTACAAGTAAAACAGAGGCCGTCCAGAAGCCAGTAGCTGATATTACGATCAAAACTAATGCCGACCAGAGGCCCAGGGCTGTGGCATATCCTACAATCAAAATCGAGGCTGACCAGAAACCGATGGCTGCGGGAGATACTACAAGCAAAATCGAGATTCAGCAAAAAAAGATGAGCAAAACCGAGGCCGACAAGAAGCCCGAGGTTGCGGGAGATAGTGCCAGCAAAATCGATGCTGACAAGAATATTACACGCAAAATTAATGGTGACCAGAAGGCTGGGGCCGTGGGAGACAGTCCAAGCAAAACTGAGGCTGACCAAAAAATCGGGGCTGTGGAAGATACTACAAGCAACAGCGAGGATGACCAGAAGCCCATGACCGAGGAAGACACTACAAGCAGAAATGACGCTGAACAAAAGCCCACGACTGTGATTTCGCCCTATGGTATTCTCACGTTAATTCCAGCTCTATCGGCCTTGAATTTTTAAGTAGTCATATCATAATATCAAGTCCCTGTTGTGACTGAGGTGGAAAATTTGTGTACTAATTGTATTGCAGGTGCATCATGGAAAACGAAAATGAACTCAAAATGAGATTCGACATGCCCGGTCTATCCGAGGACGATGTCAACATCTCTGTGGTAGACCATCACTTTCAGGTCATCGAAGAAAAAGAAAGGAAGGAAGAGGACTCGTGGTCATTTTGCAGCAC
Source organism: Pinus albicaulis (assembly GCA_034641835.2). NCBI lineage: Eukaryota > Viridiplantae > Streptophyta > Pinopsida > Pinales > Pinaceae > Pinus > Pinus albicaulis. Next base: position 853,465,384 of record CM076580.1, on the reverse strand, counting down.
TTACAATACTCGCCTGACTTTGCCTGAAAACTATGAAATGAACAAAATCAAGAAGGAATTGAAGAATGGTGTGGTAAATATCACCATCCCCAAGGTCAAGGTGGAGTCCAAGACTATGGATCTTCCTCAAAACCGTAAGATGGAGAAAATCTTGGCAGAATTCAAGAATGGAATGCTTAATATCACCATTCCCATGAGTAAGCTGGAGTCTAAGGTTAAAGAACTTACATTTATGTGAGAGAGTTGCATCTACATACAGAGAGTCCATTTCAGAAGCAAAAGAAGACGAATCCTTTGCTTGTAGTTTTGCATCACTTTTCATATTTCAGATTGTAACTATGTAGTACATTATATGTTTTGCCTGTAATTTGGCCTCAGATTCTTAATATTCTGCTTCTGAGTGTATGTGGTAGACAATTTAGCTTCATAACTTGGCATTCCGACCTGTATTTGACATCAAAAGAGTTAGGGCCTGGGCAGTTAGCGTTGTGTTATCTTCTTGCGAGAATGGAATAAATGCCAAATAACGTGAAATATTTCGCTTCAACGATAGTTTTTTACTTTGTATACTTTATAACTTTAAGTTTGAAGTATATGTATGTTTTCCTTTTAATACTGGGTTGATATTACACTCGTATACTTGGATGTTGCAAAATTGCATTTATGCAAAGGGTTTCGTAAGTTCATGGGTTTATATATGTTAAATATATACAGTCACATTTAAACAAAACAATAAGGTCTTTGACAAGGAGCATTGTTTAGGGGAAGCCTTTTTATAAATTTTGTTGTTAAGTTTTTCATTATATCGTTAACAATGTAGATACAAAGATCAAATTAGTTAAGCAAAGAAGATATATGAAAAACTATTACATATATTAACTATAAATAAATACTCAAATTGAAAGGTGTTCTACTCCCTATATAAGTAAATTAAAAATAACTACAAAGAATCATGTAATTAGCAGGTGTTAATATTTTATTAGATTTTAACACGTTAATATGAAATTGGAATAATTAAAAAAACAATCACAAAATTATGGTTTTTTGGTGTAATTTAGAATTGTAAATATTGTAATGTTGAGAATTAATTTGTTAGGTTAAATTTAGTTTATTAATATAAAATGAAGATTTTTATTAGAAAATTAAATGATTTATGAAGTCATCATTACTTATTATTAATTTTATAAAATATATTGTTAATGAAATAAAATAATAAGATTAAATAGTACACCAAAACACATAAGTCATCATCGTTGATTATTAATTTTATATAATATATAATTAATGAAAGAAAATAATAAGACTTGTCACTTAATAGTACACCAAGACACATAACAAAATAATAATGTTAAAAAATATTAATGAATATATTAATGTAAAATTTAGTTTTATATGTGGAAAAAAATTAACCAATATTTTACTCAAAAATGTGAAATGTAATCCATGTGAAAGATAATTGGTGTGTTATTAAATTATTTAGACTTTTACTACTCACTTTAAAACTATTTTATATGCAAATTAAAAACTCATTAATTTAAATTAATAAGGAAATAAAAATCCATTACAAATATATCAATATCTATATATATATATATACAAATATCAATATCCATATATATAGATTATTTAAAGTAATTTTTAAACATGGAAAAAGACACTAATATTGGGATTTGCAGAGATTCCTCAAAAATATTAAAAATTAGTGTACCAACAACACTAAGAACCTTTCATGGATATATCATAGTTGTGGCATGGTTTTTGTGAAAACACTTTTAGCCATGCTAGAACCCTCGTCAAGGTAAAGGGAACAAGACTTGTGAACCCCGCCACCCACCCCACCCCTCAAAAGAATTTTCCTAAGGTGTCGATGGATGGAGAAGAAAAGGACCAAATTCCACATTCTCATAATCCATTTGCAATCCTTATAACTGAAGACGTAGAGGATGAATCTCAACTTCCACTAGAAAAATCACAACAAAATGAAAATCAGGAGAAAGATGAAAATTCAGGCATAGAAGGAATGCTTAAGCTTGAAGATGCCCTAATAATCCAAATAATGATGGGGACATAAGAGCCAAAGGAAAAAGAGAGATACGAGTCTCCAAAGGCAAGGATGCATCCCCAGGAAAGCATCTTCTCATTTGAAGATAAATAAAAAAACATAAGCAGAGAGATTTGTGGTGAGAACCAAATCAACTAGGAAAGTAGGAAGAAAAACAAATAGGGAAGTACGACAAGAACAAGATGAAAGGGAGAAGGAAAAGGATACCCATGGAAAAATAAATAATCCATCATATAAAATACCAAAAAAATAGAAGAAATATGGTGCACTGGGCACCTTCCTTAGTCGAGGCAACAAAACAAGAAACAAATAATGAATATAATCTCCAGGAATTACAGGGGGATGGGTAATGAAAAAAGGGAAAAAGAGATTATAAATTCACTAAGATTACATAATCCCCACATTATGCTTCTCCAGAACACTAAAATATGGGAGGGAGAAGCTCCCCTTAAATGTCGAAGGATATGGAAGAATTATAGTGTTATAGCCTTGGGATCTACGGGAGAATCAAGGGGCCTATCAAATATATGGTCTTTAATGTTCTTTCGCCTTGTATTTGAAGAGAAATCACAACACTCGATCAATACCAAGCTCATTCATATTCCATCTAGGAAAATATGGAACTTATTCAATATCAACATGTAAAAAAATTGTCAAGCTAAATCTGAATGTTGGGGATCCCTCTTGGGAAAGAAAGATCATCTCCAGAATTATTTTCTTATAATAGGAGGGGGGCGATTTAATGTCACTATCCATCAATGGGAGAAGAAAGGAGGGAGCCTGGTGAGAGACCAATTCCAAGAAAATATGGTAGAACTTATTTATGAGCTAGATTTCTTTGATGTAAAACCTAAACTTTCAAAGTATATGTGGAGTAACAAGCAAATTGGATCTAGGTTCATTACTAGCTAGACTAGATCTATTTCTAATTGGAAGTGATTTTCTTGATAAAAAATTATCTCTATCCACCACCCATATAGTATGGGGTGGCTTTGATCACTTCCCAATCAAACTGATCATCGAATGTTTTACAAAATGAGAACCCATTATGTTTCGATATAATCTATTATGGTTGAATGAGACAAATTTCAAATCTTTGGTTAGTGGCACTTGGTCTAAATGGGCTGCACACTCACCCATATACATATGAGAGAAAAAAATAAAAAACTTAAAAGAGGAAATAAAGAAATGGGCCCGAGATTGGTAAAAAATTAGATCAATTGGATTTCATCTCCTTCAATCCCAATTAGCAATGACCCTTCATCAAATTGAATGAAATTGAGTGGATGATGTTTAATCATGTCCAATGTTTCGGATGGACACTCCACCCATCATCAAGGACTTTAAGAATTGAAAGATTACAAAAGAGAGTTGTGAATCCTTTAATCAAGAGGAAGCATCCAAAATTAGTCATTAAAGAATAATGACTAATCATACCATGAAACTTTGCTTAGTTATAATAATAGATGTATCATGTACATGAAGAGAGCATATATATGGATTCAAATTTATTTTAATTTTGAATTTATGAAATGGAAAACTAAAGTTTTAAAGTACAACATACATGCCTTCTAATAAAATCTGCAAAAATTGATAAAGTTTTGAGCCTTTACCAGTTCAATACTAACATTTAAAGATGAAAACTTTATTGATAAGTGGTGTAATATTATTTAAGTTTTTTTTTGGTTTTATATATATTTTAACAATTCCTTTATTTATCTATAAATAGGGCACAAACAATATTTGTGGTATGAATACAAAGAAGTGTGTAAGATTTTTTTGAGATGTGGATTCACCTTAGTGTGGATGGGTTTTTTCCCACATATTTTCGAACAAGTAACTTTTACACCAAGAAGTGCCTTAAAATAACACCCTATCACCATCTACTCTAAAAGTTAACTAAATTAAAACTTTAAAAAAAAATATTATTATCATTATTAATTATAAAAAAAATTAATATATGACAAACATAATAATATTTTTTGAATTTGTATTTTCGAGCAGGTAACTTTTACGCCATGAAGTGCCTTAACATAACACCCTGAGATCACCCTGAGCTCCTTTCCACCATTTGGGCCTTCAATTTTTTTTCTAATATTTGTTGTTCTGTGAACATTTGGGCAGTTTTTAATTACATACCATGTTTCATAGCATGCTCTACACTGGAATGAAACATTTTCATAGTCGAGCTTTTGGAGTCAAACATAATTTTGAATCGTCAAATTAATTTTGGTGGGAAAAGCCTTGCTGAATTCCATCTCCAAACTTTCAAATAAAAAACCAAGTGCCCAATCATACCTAGCCTAAAATATTAAACAAAAAACAAAGTTAAATCTAAAAGAGACAACCCTCTCTAAAATTTAGGAAGGCTAGATCCTAAATTTCCAAAGAAGGTTTGTGGTTACCCCTAGTTTTCTTAAAACTGAAAAAATTCAAAGAGCCCACAATCTTTGGAAATTACTAGGGTGATAACATCCCCTAGAGTGAAGTTTTCCCTTGGCTGTGTACCTACATCTCGTGTCCTCTTCTATTTCTTGTTTGGCATTAGTCTTGATGATAAGGAAAAGATAAATCGAAAGAAAGAACAATAATAATGAAACATCACAAGATAATGGCATAATATGAGAAAGGCACTATTACTAAATGAAGTGGAAAGGCACTATTACTAAATCACTTCACAAAGTTATTTTATATTTTATTTTTATATAAATCCTTCAACCAAAACCATTGATAATTAACTTTATGGATAAAGAAACACCACAGCCTCAAATTAAAACCATCCAAAGGATTTATTAAATGAAGGGAAAAGACACTATTACTATTAACAACTAGGGGGAACGGCTTGAGGAACATGAGGATATTGAAAAGGAACTCCTCAGTAATTTCCAACACATTCTTCAGGAGCCCCCAGGAAGTAGGAAGCAAGCCATAAGCAAGATAACTCAGCATATTCCCCCCCACCCCCCCCCCAACACAGGCTTATTGACCATGTATTTCAAAGCAGAGTGGTTGGTGACCAACTCTTCCTTCAGTAATTCAAGATTCATCTGACATTCCTCATTCCAATAGAACTTCACATCCTTTCTGAGAAACTTTTTTATGGGAGCAGTTATTAGCGCATAGTCCTGAATGGTCCTTCAATAGTAGCCAACATGCCCCAATATTGAGCACAATTGTTTAACATTCTTAGGTGAAGCGATTGAAGGATCAAAAACTATGCGTTGTCCCTCTGATTCCATAATCATGAGATTCCTTGGACTCTCTTCACTATCTTCAACCGTTAAATTTCTACAATTCACAATATCCTTCATCTACGCATCCTAGCCTGGTGGAGCGCACTTGATTGCAGGCTTTGTTGCATCAAAGATCACTTCTTGAATATTATGCAATGCTTTGCCAATCTTATCAAACCCACTCTCAAAGCTGAATGTCAGAATGAAATTCTCTGTTAGGGCAGACCATTCAATAATACCTTGGTGCAACTCTGTCTCCAAATACCAATTAGTAGGCACCTTCCCCATTTTATGAATGAACATGTGGACCCATTTAGGTCTTGGTTCTACGCCCCATACCTAATTCCATTTAACCAAATATCTGTGCAGATCATCCTTTCCAGAGTAGACTTCTTCCATTGTGATGGTTGGACATTCAAAGCATAAAATCATCATGTGTGCACATTCATCCCAGTGGCCCATGTTTTCTTTATGAGTCTCCCACCATCTTGTTGGAGTAGCGCGCAGTCTGAGATCCCCTGTTGTGTCCTGGGCAGACCCAAGACAAAGTCCAAACTGACTGAGTCCCACGGCCTACTCGGAATGGGTAGTGGCATATAAAGCCCAGCATTTTGATTGCCGCCTTTCACTAACTGACACATTTTACACTTGCTTACATACTTCTGCACATCCCATCGCAACTTTGGCCAGTAATAGAAACACTCTATCTGGGATAATGTTTTGTCTATGCCGAAATGTCCGGCTAGACCTCCACTGTGCTTTTCCCAAATAATGTTCTCCCGCATTGAACAATCGGGAATGCACAACTGTCCTCCCCTAAATAACAATCCCTCTTGCAAATTACAGTCCAGCCATGGACTATTGTTTCGTAGCAAAGGGTTTTGACACGCCTCATGGGCCTCCTTAAAATCTGTATCTGTCTGATATAAATCCTTCAAATGCTCAAAACCCAGCACCTGCACCATACTCTCATGCAAGAGAAAAGCTCTTCTACTCAATGCATCCGCCACCTTGTTGGACTGCCCCCTAATATGCTTCAATACAAATGTAAAGCTCTGCAGATATTCCACCCACTCTGCATGCTTATGATTCAACTTATGTTGCTGCATAACGTACTGTAAGGCAGAATTATCAGAAAATAAAACAAACTCAAATTACCTAACAAATAGTGCCTCCAGTGCTTCAAAGCTTGAACGACCGCATAAAATTCCTTGTCATAAGATGAAAACTTCTGCCTACTCTCATTCAGTTTTTCACTGAAATAAGCGACCGGTCTGTCCTCTTGGCTAAGTACTGCCCCAATGGTTGTACCGTTGGCATCACAACGAACTTGAAAAAGTTTCCTGAAATCTAGCAATCGCAAGATCGGCCTCTCAGTGATCTTCTTCTTTAGAATCTGAAAACTATTCTCTGCTGCTTCAGTCCAGCAAAAAGGCTGATTTGCCTTCTTAATTATGTCCAACATGGGTGCGCAGATCCCACTAAAATCTCTGATAAATTTGAAGAATGGAATGTGTACAGATATTTGAAGAATGTGTAAGTGGGAGAGGATTAATGGGTTGGAAGTTGAAGACCCAGAGGATATGATTGAATTTTCAACAGAAGGCTTAACATGGGAAAATATTGATGGGGAAGCCCATCACAAAAAAACACGTGTACAATAATAAATAAAATTGTGTCTTCATCCAATCTCAATAAGAAATTTGAATTGCATGACTTACTAGGCTAAATTGAGCAGTTGTTGTTGTTATCTGAGAGTTAGCTGAGTTAACACAAAGTCAAAATACTCAACTAAACTCAAGTCTATCTCTATTCTAGAAGTAGGGATCATTTAACTAATAAACACTAGAGTTAAATCCATTAGATAGCTAATTTTAGCCATCAACTAGTCCACAACTCACTGCATGTCATATAAATTGAATTAAATAACTATAACTCAGTGATAGGCTACATCACAAATCTTAACTAAAAACTAACTCAAGCAACGATGATATTGAATTCGAATTGGAATAACAAGTCAAATAAGCCATTCCTTGCTATATATTCAGCTCTCCCTCTTATTAAGGAAGGGATTCTTGGAAGAACCTTTTTCATATGGATCTGTCTTCAATTCTACCAAGTTCTTTGCTACTGCAGCTGCCCCCTATGAACTAGAATACTTATTTGCTTCCTTCTGGGGAAATTTATTTGGAGACCCATTGTTTCCCACCAAGATGTGTGAGTTCGTCACTTTAGTCATAAATGACATGTACCCTGTGTACTTAGGTGTCTGCTTCTTAATGCTGGGAGACTCAACTCTCTTTTGAGCTCCCTTAACCAAATCCTCTTCTCACTTGGATAAAAAATTCCCTATACTGGAATCTATGACTGAGTGGTTGCCTCCACTCACCCTAGGCTATGATCCTCTTCATCATATTCATGTTGGTCAACCGAAATTCCACCTAGCTTAACTTGAAAATGAGATGCTCGCTAAGGATCCATCTAGAGAGCTCTATCCTACTCTCGCTCAACCACCACATCTCTACTCTCGGAACTCTCTGCCTCGCTTCTCAAGGTTGCACATGCATCAACCTCCAATTTGTAGAGCTTTTCGATCCTGACACCAATCCGCTTGACCTGTCGTGAAGCAGAATGTTTGAGGTATACCTTCCCTTTACTAAATACTAAATCATACCCTTTGTCTTCAAGGATTATTACTGTGACAATATTTTAGTCATTCCTAGAACATACATCACATTCTTGAGATGGGGAAAGGAACCCAAGTCCCTCTTAAAGCTCACTGTACCAACTCCTTTGGTCATGTACATGTGATCTTGTCAAAATATGAGAAGATAAATATTTCATGGTTGTTGAACAGATTTACAAAACACAACTCAATGATAAAGTATAAATATAAAATTAAAAGGGTATATATTGGTAGAAAATTTATTTTCACAATAACCTATAGTGGATTATGGTGAAAATTTTACAATGTTTGTAAGCTTAGATATAATTAGAGATTTCTTTATTCATAGCAACTTAGATCTGTAGATCTCGTAGATTTATCCTTCTAGATTGATCATTTTGATCTAGGTTTCCATTTTATTTTTCCATTCTTTTACACAAACACACGTGTCTATTATAAGAGTAGTATATATATACCTATTGATAGTGTGCAAGTTGTTTATTCACATGTTAATTTGGTAACGGTCACAAATGCATGTTTTTATTTTTAAAGAAACATTGTGCATACTTCTGAGGGTGGAAAATTTCCCACTCTTGTTTGTGCTGAGGCGGCTTGAGATAGACTAATTGTGGTCCATATTGTTGGTTCGATTATGATATTTCTGAAATTGAAAGTACTTTTCCATGCTTTACTTGTTTCTGTGAAGGATTTATAGTATAAGCCTATGGTTTCTTATTTTGTAATAATTATAGGGTCTCATTTGGATGCTTGAATTGTGTTTTAAAATTTATTATTTCTTCAATCCTTGTTGGCAACCTTTAGTTATTTTTTGTTTAGAAACATGTGATTCCTCTTCATTCCTTTTCACTTGTTTCGTATTGAGTTGAAAGCTTTTTCATTTTTTGTGACTTTTATTTTGATTGAAGTGCATTTTAAATTTTGAAGTAAAGAAGAAAATAAGTTCCTTAGTGTTTATTTTTTGTTTCATTTATTTTTACTGATTGCTTTTGCTTACGAATTAGAACAAGCAAGTTCATTTGGTTTCCACTACCATAAGACACTAGTATTTGTCCTATATTTATGTGTTCTTGAAGGTAGTTTCTGGTTACTTTTTAGTGCATGTGGCTTGTGAATTCTTCTAGTTTCTTGGAGTATTATTTTTCTTTAGTTGTGCTGGTGCTATGATCAATACCCTCCAAAATGTTTCCCACGCGTCAATTTTGGAGCGTACTCATTAGACAAATTTTAACATCTAAAATGTGCCTCAAAAAAAAAATGCACAACCAAAATCAACTTGATAATAACCAATAGGATTATATATGATGATGTAAACCATGGGGGATGATTCACTTTTTTTGGAGTAAAAAGAAAAAGATAAAAAAAAAAAAAATTAAAAACTTTTTTTTCAACTCGTAATTTGACCTTATCTCCTTATTGTTTTACTCAAATTTCGAGTACGAGCACTCGTTGGATGCATAATTTAATTCCCCATCTAAATATTACCCATGTTGCATACTTTCGATCGACCACACTACAAGAAAAAGGAGAAAAACATGAAAAACATGATTGCAATCCCATTGTCTCATGTATTTTTCATTTTTCGTGTAGTAAGGTCCATAAAAAGTATGCAACATTGGTACTCCTTCGATGAGGAACTAAATTTTGCATCCAGTTTGTACTCCCACCCAAAATTTTAGTTAAACCATGGGGAGAAAAGTTGAAAAAATAGTTTTTTCTTTTTTCCTTCTTAAATAAGATGATGTAATATAATCTTATTTTATTATTTGCACTATCATTTTATAATATTCCTTAGGAGTCGCATTTTAGACCTCAAAATTTCTCTAATGGAGGATTTAGCAATATGTTGTTCCATAGTCGCTTCATGATTAATTAATGTTACACTAAGTGATTAAGTCTTCTTCTTGATTTCTAAGTGTTGAAGGCACTCATTCACGCCTGTCTAGTATGTAATAAGTTCATGAGTGCATTATTTTACACAAGCTTTAACGGGAATAACACAATCCATCAATGTAGTTCCTGTGGAATTTTCAACCTATGTCAACAGTCGGTGCACACTTTCAATTCACAATCTCTCACTTTTGGTTGTGATTGTACTTCTATTCTGGTGAGTTCTAACTATCACTTTTGCGCACATTCGCTTTCACAAGTGTCACTTTCATTTTTACGAATGTTGTTATTTCTTGTTCTTATTTTAATAAGGGATGTTTCCATGTTATATTTTCTTAGGCATGTGTCACCTTCAATGTCATTCACATTTGCAGGTGTGTTTGCACTTTTCTCTTATTGTCACAAGTGTCATCTTTTGGAATGGGAAGTTTCGGACGCTGTAAAAGAAAATTTGTGGTTTATTTCAACTGGAAAATTTGGTACCAATGGGTCGTATTTATCACATAGAAATTTACTAGACCCATTCCAAAAGTTTTATGCATTATTGTACTAGTGTCATCATTTTTATTGCAAATTGTATCTTAAGTGTCACACTTGGTCGAAGGAAGTCTATTTTACATTCTTAAAAGGTAGTTCTGATGCATTCTCCTACAATATTGTGTCTTATTCATTATAAAGTAATATATCATACATATTCCCTAAGTTTTGAGTACTCTCGTACAAGTCTTGTCACTATCATCACAAAGTGCATCTTAAGTGTCACACTTGGTACAGGTTGTTGTATTGTTGTGACATTTAGGGGATCATGTTGTTCTTGTGTACTGAGTGTTCAATGTTGTGTCATAAATTTTTCTTCTTGTGTGTGATCATTCATAAGTGCAATCCTATTCTCACTTCTACCTCATTGATCCCACACTTAGCCAAACAACTCCTACTCCTCCTAAGCCTCCAAAGAAGTCACCTCTATGTGCTTTGCGTTATGTTGTTGGGTATGCCACCCATAACTAACCTAATATTCCTCATCTCAAACATGTTTTCAACAAGTCGTTTCTTGAATATAATATCCCAGAGGTCCAGGTTATCTTAGGTGATTTAGCTAAGAAACTCAAGTTGTTGTGCACAAACCACCCTTGTGCTTTGTGTGATATTTTATGGCCACTATTCTCACCTTTGTCCCCGTCTCGACGAATTTTGCAACACCCTTGAAGCTGTTTGTGAAATAGAGGCTGCTCGCAGTGGATCTTGTACCCCTCTCCTTGTGCATTCTTCTTCGGTAGAACTGGAGGACATTGTCATACCTCCCCCCCAATGTCGAGATGAAGGAACCTTAGGCCACTATCCTCTATCTATCATCATCCATGAGATCTTTGATGGAACACCCCTCTCAGGAGTTCCCTTTTATGTCGACTGAACCTCCTTCAGTGATCACCTTGGGCTCAACATCGGTAGATGTTTCATCTACTATATCTTTGTCTACCCTTCATATCAATGTGTATGTGAACCATATCTCTCATGATGATGCATTAGGTAGCCACGCCGCATCATGTGGTATCTCTTCTACCATTCCCCCCATCTTTCACTCTGATGAAGAAAATATGGAAGTAATGACCACCCCTAACTTTCCTTGGGATGATATGGACCGCCGTGCCTACTACCCCTCGCAACAGTCCCTTGACCAGTATGTTTTGGACTCTAAATACTTCATCTCATATGAGGTCGATCGGTTTTGAAATCCAATTCCTACACGTGATGCTTTAGAAAAAGAAAACATTGCCTTGGGGGCACCTTGCACCCCATATGAAATTTAGGCTTACACCAAGTGACTAAAATAATTCTGTATTGTTTCTTCCAGGCACAGGCACGATCTCGCCACTGTTGACCATCATATCGACACACGCCCTATTGCCTAGACTATCCATCAAAAGTTGAGACACATTTCTCGATGAGAGGCTCTAAAAAATGTAATCGATAAGCTCAAGTGGGATGTTTGTTCCTATCCCATTTTCAAGAAAATGATCACCATTCGTTTCTGTATGGACTTTCGTGACCTGAACAAATCTTGTCCCCACGACAACTTCCCTACACCATGTATTGACCATATCTTTACCAAGTATAAGGGGCATTTAAATTTTACCCATAGCATCCCCTGTGCATGTTTTATTTCTTCCATGCATTCAAGTTTCTTGCATTGTCCATCATCTTCTCCTTTTTTGTCTTGTGACACGTTTCATATGGATCCTTCATCCACATCGTACATTGGCTATGCTGATGGTGCAAGTCGCTACTCGCGAAATCTAGCCTCAGCAACCTGGCCATTTTTACCCCCATACAATTGTTAGTCCTTTCCAAAGGCGTATGTATTTTAAATTCCACCAATAATCACGTTGAATATGATGCAATGATAGGTTTTTTAGTCAATGCCCTTTACCATTGCATCCTTCATCTTCATGTTCGTTTAGATTCCCTACTTCTTGAAAGAAAATTGAATGTTATTTATCATGTTCATAACCATGTCTTTTCAGAAGATATTTATGAGTGAAGCTCTTAATGCGTGAATTCAAAACCATTCCATTCAGTCATGTACCAAGAGCCCAAAATCAATATATAGATAACATTACAAACAATATTCTATATTGGCACTTATCACATGCATTTAACACAAGACAATAATATTAAAACAAAAGGTGAGCCACATGCTCGTCATATATAAAACATGCATATCCATAGTATGTGTCTAAAAAATCATAAATCTTTTGGAGTCCTCTACTCTAATACATTTGACATGCCCATAGCATGTTACAAAAACAAAAAATGGGTACATAGCATGCCCCTACATCTAGTCACTATCTGGATGGTCCCAAGCCAATGGCTCAACTCCTACAACCCACATATCCCGCATGCTAGATAACCTATTAATAATTTAATAGTACCTGAATTTAAACAATAACAAGAACCTCAAAATGAAAGGTTATTTGAATCGTGAGCCAGGGAGTTAATGATATGAGCTAGGTTTTGTTAGGCTCAGACATGCCATACAAAACCCATACCCTTTAGTAAGACATCACTAGCTGAAGATGTCATTAAGAAAAATACTTTAAATTTTGAATTTGAACCTGGATGGGAAAAATAGAAGTAGGGTAATCTTACCAATGAAGCTCCTAAGCAACAACACAAAGGTTGGAAAACTCGCTCTTGAGCTTTGTGACGATTCCTGTGGCAACCCACTCTAAGAAGGTTAGGGTAACCATGATAGAAGTAGGGAAAATGACATTAACACTCAAATGAAATATAAACCCAAATAAAAATCACAGTGTAAACGAATTAGTACCTACAATTTTTGTTATGAATTTGTGGAGGGAAGGCCAAAACAATATAACTGTAACTGCCTCAGTAATTTCCACATTAAGGAAGTTGTAACCTCGCAAGTACAAATAATGGTCTTCAGCAAGCTTCGAAGCCATTGTTAATTGCTTAAACATACTCAAACAACCAACATGTGTACCTATAATAGGGAGAAGTGGATAGGTTTGACTCCCTGAAGCAGAGAAATATAAACCTTTCAGAGCGCATGTCAACGACGGTGGAGGGTGTGAACGGTGAGTTGCAATGGGAATCAGGCTAGGCTTAGTTAGCCTAAATCCTGCAAGAAATACTTGATGTGTAGGATCATCTCAACAACATCCAACGATGGATAAGGAACCACCAGCCCATCAAAATTCTCGACACTTTTCAACCATACTCTAGATATTTCCCCAAAGGATATATAAAATACAAGGTTAATTTAGTATAGGGTGAAATACGATGTACCATGCCCAACACTATTAATATCAAATGAATGTAAAGTAACATATCTCGACGAAATTAAATGTGATGTGGACGCAGACCAAGATCTATTAACATTAGGTGAGAGATGTATAAGAAATTTGTTGATAGGACTAGTTTAAAGCATAGTCATTAATATAAGAGAGCTACTTCAATATCCTATATAAGATTGATGTTGTGTAAATAAAACTCTTAAGTTATTTTCCCATAGGGGTTAATTTACATATGTATTATTTGTTCATTAGTAATTGAAAAAAATGTAATTATATATTTGTGCTTATGAATTTTTCAATGTTTTGAAGGAGAACATGGTACATTATGTAGTCTCTATAACATTCAAAAATACAATTTAAATACTAAAAAATTACACATTGTTTTTTCACTATAAAATAAGTTTTCACTTGAATATTTTTTATCTCTCTCCACACATGTTATATGTGTGGTTAAGATAAAATAACTATATTATAGCTTTATTTTAAATTATTATCACTACAACATTGTTAATTATAAAGATTTAAGATATCAGTTAAACATGTATACATTTAAATAAACACGTAACAAGATTTCATTTTTATTTTAACATCCAGATTATTAATTTGTAGATAGACTTTGTTAGAACACCATAGGTCAAAACTAGTGGTTATAAATACCACATCCCCAAAAAACCATACTCATATTCATATTGATATTAAAATGTAATAGTTCATATTATTATTATTATTTTCATTTATTTATTTATTTATTTTTATGTAAATTGAATTCTATTGATTTCAAAAAAGAACAAATTATATTAGAAAACGAGAAACATCCAGAGTACATTTTTTTTACTTTCTAGTCTTAGATATGATTCAACGGTTTTTCTTTTTCCGCTTTCTCCTACATACATACATCCATCCTTCAATGTTATTTTTAATTTCTAAATATATACCCATTTCCTCATTTTTTTGAAAAATCTCCATGGCTACCAGTTCAATTGAGGTCACTATTTCTTTTTCGTTGTCTTAATGGTCAGACTTGTGAGAGCGTTTTTGGCCGCATATGGCCAACACAATAATATCTTATCATCTTTCTTTTCCCTTCACCATGTGATTCTCCTCTACTGAGGTATGACCGATGTTACTAGGGACTTCACTATATCTGGAGAGGTTTAGCAACACTTGATCTGACTAGGGATGGGTTCTTTTCCTCGAGACCATCCTTCTTCTCACAGGTAGTGTTCTTAGAATCGGTTGGTTTGTGCTCCACCATCCAAGGATAGATTTCTTCGACCCCTTGGATCATAACTCCTCTTCAGAAAAGGGACTGCATTCTGAAAGTGCTCGTACTCATGGCACCTTCTGCACCTAAATGTTGTATTTTTCGTAATGAAATGGTTGGGCATAATCCTTACCCTTCCACTTCAAGATGATTTTTTCTAGTAAACCTTTACTGAGGTCCACTTCAACACAAATGCAGACGAAAGTGATGATCCCTTTTCCCAATATTTCATTGTCCATTTTAATGAATCGACCTATTAAATCTCCAATGTCTTCTAGAATATCTAAAAAATCTATTAGAGTAAGTTTGGAACCCTAACCGACACAGGAACATGCATCGTTTTCATGGTAAGGGGGTTAAACTCTAGAAACCATGGCTATATTGAAAGACCAGCACTACCCCAGAACTAGGGCCCTTAGTAAAAAACCTTCTATCAATCATCAAGAGCTTTAAAGAAAACCACAAAATAACCTTTCGAACAATATAACAACCTTTTTCTTTGGGACCGGTTCAAATGAATCCAATACTCAAGGGGAGATGACAAGGGCTAAAAGCCATTCAATAGCATATAATTTTTCGTTGTTTATAATTTACGACCCTTATCCTGACGATACCATCATTCTAATTCAATTATGGGGTCTCCAAAGAATGTTCCCCATGAAAGTATTACCTGAAAGATCGTTAGGTGATCGAGAACTAGGGTCGGGTTTCAAGGCGTCCTTAAAATACTTAGAATTCACTGCTAGGGAACCTCCATCTCCCCTGCAGCCTCCATCAAACCAACAACTAAAGATATGGTGGTGCCTCACTTGATTGCATAATCTTCAATACCTTTTCCATTTTGAGTTGTCTCCCTCCATAAATGAGTTACATCTCCCCCCACATGGATTCTTGTATGTGATTGAATGTTTTCCTCTAGTACAAGCACAACATCCTCTGCTTTGAATTGGAAGCACAACGTCTCTCCTGATATGGAAATAACAAAAATTGGATATTTTTGGAGATCCAAATCCCCAAGACCTAGCAGAAGAATATTGTCAAAAACTTTGCACTCTTTACCATACGCCTGATGGGTCTTTCTTTCTAGCATTTTAGAAAAAACTTTGTTGGCATCCTGACCACTCCCTTTCTTCAGCTCACGAACAGAGGAAACAAAAAAAAATATACATGAATCATGAAAAAATGCACCAACCAAATATCCAAAGGGTGACCACCTCTTCTCTAACCCTCGAGTAATAATTCTGAAGTAACCTTGAAGGATTGAAACCCTAGCGGTGTCGCTTTTGCGCTGAGGTGGGCCTGCACTAGGAGAATAACCATTATAATTGGCGCTTCTAATGGTCTCTATTAAATGTTCTTCTGCAACCATGAAAGTTCTCTAGCCCTCTCACACCACCAGCAAAGGAATCCCCCTACGTCCAACAACATGGGAGAAAAATCATTTGGCATTTGTTAGTATTATACCTCCCCACTGTGAATTGTATTCTCATGGTTGAGAGAGATAGCACTATCCAAAATCCCTCAAAACAATAGAACTCTTGCTTGTCTCTCAAAATCCATGATTTCAATTCCATTAATCAATTTAATTAAAAGAGTAAAAAAACAGTTATTTTAAAATAAATTTCAATACTTAATATATAACTATGCTAATTTTTTTTTTTTAATAAAAATCAAACAATATTTGATAATTAAATTAAAATTTTAAAAACCCTATTTTAAAATTAATTGTCATGCTTTTGAAAACTGATTCAGACAATCTTAAATTGGTTTTTATTAAAAAATAAAAAATTAATGCAAAAACTTCTAACTGGTTTTCGGGATGTCAAATTCGAATCGTGTCAGCCCCTCGTACCAAACAATTACTTTCGCCCTGAAAAGAAGAATACTTCATAATGTGGACACGGAGATCACGTGAACATTTGCAGAGCATGTGCCAAAGGACGATCCAGGTCTGCCATTGCCTATGGATGCATCGTCCAAGGGTGGAGTATGGCCATGGCATGGCATTGGTACGATCGGGAGCATTAATGGGTCAATAGCAGCTAAAATAAGGCTCGCCTAATAACGGAATGCGAATGTAAATCCATCTAATGGATAGATGGATAAGTCCGGAATTTCAATTTTTATGTAAATCCATAAAAAAAATTATGTAATTTCAATTTTTATGTAAATCCATCTGATGGATAGATAGATAAGTCTGGAATTTCAATTTTTATTTTTATTTTTTCCCATGCCATTGCAAAATTAAATGATAGTTATTTAATTTTAATGCTTGTATTTTTTTTTCAATGTGAAAAAAAACTTGCCTTATATTATATTATGTGCATATTTCTGAAACATGTTTTCATCAAATCTACTTCATTCATACCAATACAGCATTAACTTGCGATGCTAACACATCCAAAATAACCATAACATGTAACGTCACTCCAATGGTAGCTTGTATCAATCCAGAAGTACATGTGCCAGAAACATAAATAGAACAGAGCAAGAGCAGATGCCGAAAAATATTACATCCAAAATAATAGTGTGGATGGAGCACAATAGGAAGGCCTTTGTGGGTGCGGTGCTTGGCTTAAAATGGAGGGCGAGGAGAGGTATCATATCATCTGGAACGGGGGCCCAGGAACAAACAACAAAGCAGAGATCATGGCTCTATGGAGCGGGCTCATCGTGGCCTATCATTTGATGATTCCTTCCATTGATATTTACGGGGATTCCCAGATTTTTATTGAAGGCATTTCTGGCAGGGCATCTCTCAGATGTACAAATCTCAATGGATGGGTTGAACGCATTCACCATATTCTATCAAAGTTTCAGAGAGCTTCCTTCCATCATATATACAAAGAATTAAACAGGAGGGCGGATGGACTATCAAAAATGGGGCTGGAACAAGATTTTGGTTTCATATCAGTCATCCATTACAGCGATATCAGGGACAGGGCCTCTTTCAGATTCACATTGTAGGATTAGGTCCACAGGGTCACTGAATTATACTATTTCTCTGTGTTTTGTTTCAGGTACTTTTTGCTACGTACAGTGTGTAACAAGCGAGCCTGATATTATTTCAATCGGATACAGTAGTTGGGTGCTAATATTTGGAGCATGAGAGCATGATCATCTTATCGAGCCTGGGTAGCCGTTGTATGTCTTATATATGGGGAACAAGCGAAGAGGAGCATACTATTGAACCTGGTATGGATGTTGTACTGGGTTAATATACTGAAAACAAGCGAGCCTAAAAATACAACAAGGATGCAGTAGTGGGTTATCAATTTGGGATCAAGCGAGCCTGTTCATAAAAGTGTGCTTTGGTTTTCTGCGGGCGATCATTTATTTTGGGATCAAGCGAGCCAGTACTTTCATTCAATCTCGGGTTCATACTGATAAAATTTTCCCTCCTGGATGCTTTCTGTGAGAGGTGTGTTTTTTCGCTATACTCCTCTTCTCAATACCTGCTCCTGTTATTTGGAACTATTTACTATTTTGACAGGTTATCAATATGCCTACAAAGCTAGTATCGGATGACCATGATGCTGGTATTTTGATATGGTATGATGGGCAGTTTCTTTGTGGACATATCACTCGCACACAAGATTAGCGATTTTGGTTTAGGTGATTTTGGGTACCCTGAGATGTATTTGGATTTCAATGGACGTCAGATCACTATCTTATGCTTTTCTTTCTACTTGGGGCTATTTCACTATCTATTAGATGCCTTGGGAATTTTTTGGATGCATCTCAGTTTAAATATTTTTCATAAGGATCATCTATGGTCTTTTATCAAGTCCCTGTATGTGATTTGGGATTTTTATCTTTGTCTGGAGAGGGTCACCCTTTTTCTCCTGGATGGAAATTGGGGGTTCAATCTTCAGATATGTGAATGTAATGGCATATGGACTTTTTTCTCAATACAATATAAACAAAACAACGTTTTTTCTCTTGTGAAAAAAAAGACCAAAGTAGGAGAAAAAACAAATGAAGTGCGCTATGTACATTAAGGGTCTATATGTGGCCTACATATGATCAAAACCATGATGTTCAGTGTGTGTTCAGGTTTTATGTGAAAAATTACATCTAGTGAGTATAATGTCAAAAAAATTATGTCTCCAAAATTAATAACAGCAAATGAAGTGTTAAGATAGTGGGATGGTGCCCTGTGCAGTGATATTATCTACGTCTATCATAGTGTAGTGCATATGTCCATCAACACAACCCAGGGCTTGTTTTGAGAGTCTGTCTGCCATCTTTCTCTGCTCCTTGCATATGTGTGTGAAAATGACACTCTAAAAGGAGGCCCTGAGTATCTTGATATGATCCAGCCAATGTGTGCCAACCGAGGTGGGATGAAGCTATTCCTATTATTCATGTGGTCAATGATTACTTTCGAGTTGCCATAGATCACAATATTGTCAATAGACAATTACCTGGAGATCCACAGAAGTCCCCAAAGTGCAACCGTCTCCACCTTGTTGTTTGTGCCACTACCACAATTGCAGAATATTCTATACTGTGGCTTGTGATCCACCCGTAACCAAACCCCACATCCACAAATTTGATGTTGTGCAATGCCATCAAAATATCCTGCAGGAAGTATGATTGTGTGTGGTCTGAGTCTATGAGAAAATTCCCGCGGGGACTTTGTGGACACATGAGTACCCGTCGAAGATATGATAATGTGTTGATTAGCCACTAGGGGACATGTCCTGACCCCATCAAAAATACATTTGTTCCTGATTTTCCAAATGTACCACAGTAACTAAAACGGAATGAGAGATTCCTTCTCATATTTTTCCCACCAGTCTAGGCACTCCTGTATGTTTTCCATTCACTGATATATGACCTTCAAGTGTGTACGGATCCGCTGCCAGACTCCCACTATGTATGAACATTGGAAGAATACATGTTGGTTAGATTCTTCATCAATAAAACATAAAGAGCATACCCCTGAGCCAATCCACCTACGCTTTTTAAGATTATCCCATGTCAAGTTGCGATTTTTCCAAATCAACCATGTGAGAATGATAAGCTTGAGAGGGATGTCCGCCTTCCACACCATTATAAACCAACAATTTTCATGTAAGTTTTTGGTCATCTTCATAACATATCTGTAGGTATCCCACAATTGTATCCCCTCCCAATGGTAGGACCCCGCCCAGATGATCTCGTCACCACCCCTCCTGCAGTGAAGACCTACATTTTGTAGTAGTTTCCTGAAAGTATCCCATGTCTCTGGTTCTTTTCCCATAAAACCCAACTCGTGTGCTTGTTTCCATTTTGGTATAACATCCATGTATCCTTTAATGACCTGTGATAAGTAAAAGATGCCCCGAGCTTGTAATTTCCAAAGGATCCCATGTGTGAGGTGAGGACCCTCCGACAATCCTCCAATATTCTTAGTGCCCAAATGTACCTGGCCCCCGTCACCAAACAACCAGCATAATCGCTGACGAAAACTACTCCATAGTTTCTTGAAACTCAACCAAATGCCAGATCCCTGTCCCTTCCCAATTGTGCCTCCCTATACTAGAATGATATCTCCATACACCTAAGGCATTTCTATTTGATGATGAGTTTCCAATCCCCAGGAATAAACATGCCCCGCCACATAGACTTAATAAATAAGGTGAATTTGAATAGCTTGATGTCCAATATGCCCCATCCCCCCATGTCCTTTGCATAGTAATGTTGTCCCAGCGCGCCAAGTGATATTTGTGGCCATCCCTACCCCTGTCCATATGAAGTGAGCCATGTATGCCTTTATGCCCCAGATAATGGCTGCTGAGAGTACAAATAGGTGCGCCCAATAGACAATTATTTGTTGTAGTACAATCGCCGCAAGAATATATCTACCCCTAGTGGATAGCCACCTATGTGACCAGAGCCCTATTTTCTTCTGGAATTTCTCCAATAGCCACGTCCAATCTACTATTTGATATCCCGCCGGTTTCAATCGGAAGCCAAGATAGGTGAAGCCCTCTTTTAAAGGTTTCATACTGAATTGGAACAATGAAGCAATCTGGGTAACAGTCTCCCCCACGACCTCCGTGTGAAGTATTAGTGACTTATGTTTATTGGCCACTAACCCATTTTCATTTCCAAAACATGAGAAGATATCCAGTACGGATGCCCATTGTGCCAGTATCACCCGCCCGAACACCAGAATGTCGTCGACAAACAGGTTGTGGGTGGTCGACACTGAACCACAGACCTGCACACCTTCAAATACACCCTCCCCTGTCGTCTTCCCGATCTTGAGACTAAGTCCATCCATGACTAGAATAAACAGGAGCGGGGACAGTGAGCATCCTTGTCTGAGACCTCGCCCTGCCCAAAAGAAATTAGATGGAAGACCATTTATAATGATAGCAAAAAAGGCGGAATTAACACAGCACATGATCCAATCCATGTTCATAGCAAACAAACCAATTTTAACTAGTATGACCCTAAGGTTCTCCTAGTCCACACAGTCATATGCCTTACACAAATCAATATTCATCGAAATAGCCTCCATGTTACGTGTGTGGATGGAGTGATTAGTCTCTTGTGAGATCGTAACCGCATCCTGAATTAACTTGTTATGCAAAAATACAAATTGCTCCTTTATGATTAAATTTGAGAGATTTTTCTTAATCCTCTCAGCGATGACTTTAGAGATGAGTTTGTAAGATATTTTGCATAATGCGATAGGTTGAAACTCATTGAAGTTCGACGGTGCAGGGCCCTTTCATATTAATGCAATAAAGGTAGATTTTATCACACCTGTATTGTGTCTATGTAACCAAGACTCCTCCACCATCCCTATAAGGTCTTCACCCAACAAAGGGAAAAATGCCAAATAGAATTCAATTGTCCATCTGTCAATTCCGGGGCTTTTTTCATGGTCAAATGTCTTAAGGACCCATAAGACCTCGTCCATAGTGACCTCCTGATACAATGTCGCATTATGGGCCTCATCAAACATAGTAGGATATTCTCGCGCCATCCATAAATGGCCATCCACATGAACACCTGCCATTGCTTTAAAAATATTTTGAAAATGACGCATAGCCGCAGAATGAATCTCTGTTGTGGAATACACTTCCTCCCCCAATTCGTGGTGATGTTCTAAATTTTATTTCGTGCCCTTCACATATTAGCATAGTTATGGAACTATTTTGTATTCCTGTCTCCAGCCAATAGCCACACCGCATGACTTTTAAGACACCATGTATGTTCCTGAATGGCTAGTACCTTTTGTCGACGCTCCTCAAGCTCCTTGATACGCCTCCAATGCATCGAATAATCTCCCCGTGAATCCAGTGTTCATATCATATCCTGAATCTCTGAATGGATGCCAATGAGTTCAGATAAGAGGCGATGTTTCTTCACTTTCTCCCACTATTTGACCTTACATTTCAGGCTCTTAAGAGTATGTCCAATCCGCGCCATAGGAGTAATGAGTGCCCCATAGTCAGCAGTATTCCAGTGCTAAGTAACCAACCAGTGAAATTTCAGCTCCTCAAGCCATAAACGGTTGAACTCGAAGGGAATCCCCCGTGAAGTTCGAGTATCGCACCAGCCAAGTATGATAGGTCGATGGTCTGATATAAGAACATCTGCCACCCTCGATTGTACAGACCCCAATATTTTCAATAGATTCTCGTGCATAATGAATCTATCCAGCCTTTTCACAATAAATTCATCACCAGACCTCCCATTATACCAGGTAGGGCATAAGTTATGTGGGGGAATGTCCCGTAGGTGATTCTCCATAAATAAATTATTAAGAAAAGCAGATAGTGCATCCCTTCTACACCGGTGACCCCAGTGTTCCTAAGAAGAAAGTGTAGCATTAAAATCCCCTGCAATGACAAGTGATCCAATTTTAAGTAAGTCATTATCATCCATTCTCCTCGAGAAGCTGATATAATCATTTTAAGGAGCATAAAGATTTATAAAATGGATGTGGTCCCTAGACCCGCATATATAACCCGTCAAGAGGATGCCACCAAAAAATCTAAATGCTCGAAATTTTGCCAGCAGTGGATTCCACAGTGCCACCAATCCCCCCAATAGGCCATGTGATTCCATTGCCACCATATCCCATTTAGGGTACGTTTTCCCAAAATAAGCATACACCTGATCAGACGAGGTCATGGTCTCCTGACACATAATTAAAAAGGGACAACAGGAATTCAAGAAATTGTGAATCGAGAGAAATTTATAGTGATCTCCCATGCCACGTAAATTGAAAGAGATGCAGTTCATCATGAGCCACCCTTTTCGAGTGACATTTCTTTAAGAACTCGGTTGAAAACTATGACAATAGGAACCTCATGCAACCCAGGATTGTCGGATAATAAAGTAGCCTGAACATTTTTAGGCCTCCCCCCCCCAACCCCCCCGCCCCAACGACCACCTTTCCGGCGCGTCATGACATTCTGCCTCGTGCTCGGACTGATATGAATAGGAGGTGTAACAACATCACAGTGGTGGACCGGTATATCAGACAAGTCCATCGACGGATTTTGGAAGAGAATCTCAAAATCGCTACCAATAGAATTATGAGGAGAGGATACTTGGTTTGGATCTGGTGGTTCAAGAGAAGCAGAAAGCATATGAGCAGCATAGGGGGATGGGAAGGGACCGGTACTAGGATGGCATTCCAAGACTTCAACATTTCCAATTGTGTTAGAACAGGGAAGTTCACCAGAATCGTGGAGATCCGCAAATGTCGGAGGCACCCTACATGTAAGAAGAGAGGGTAGAGGCCCAAGAGTCTGGTCAATCGGCAGAAAGCCAGTGGACAGAGATCAACGTAAAGTGGGGGATTGAGAGGAATTTTCAATCGAGCGTGTGGGATCCAAAATAGTTGAATGAGGAGCATTGTCTAGAGGTAAACAATGAAATGAAGAAGGGGAGGGGGGGGGGGGGCGGGGTGTGCCATAAGTTCCATACCTGTGAAATCACCCACAGGAGGAGGGGACCCCGACTGGAGAGAAGGCAACGTGAATGATGTATTTGGCACATTTCCCTTATTTCCATTGTGACATCGTGGGAAATTTCGAACAAGATGCCCGGTGTCGTGACACAACAAACACCTGAAATGGATGCACCAGTAATCCACCCTCTGGTGATGAATTGCACAATCCCAAGCCAAGTCAATCTGCACTGGTAATCCCCCAGCGAAACCCAACTCCACTAGGATCCATGCAACTTGCTTGTCAGGTTGTCTTAGGCTCTTAGGGTCTGAGTAGATGTACCGTCCGATGGATTTTCCAATCGCAGTGAGGACGTGCTTGGTCCAGAATTCCAGAGGTAAGCCGGGTAATTTAACCCACACTAAGTGATTCTATGTTACCTCTGATGTAGGATTGAAACCAATGTACCAAGCAAGAAGCGAGAGGAAACACCGCCCTCGTACCCATGGCAATATCAGAATTTGAACCAGACATTCATCAGCCCACATACCTTCGGCGAGCAGCATAGGAGCCTGCACCACTATGAATTTACTCATTGTTGCATGTCTTTATCCCTCTCTCGATCAAAATTCCAACAGTCGATCAATGTCCTCTTTCGTCAGCTTTCCACCGGATCCCACATAACATCATAATCAAAACTGAATAGTTTTGCTTCAGGGGATGGATGGTGAGGTCGTGAGTGTGTGCACTGAGTTTCTGCAGAAGATTCAGAACGTTACCACCTCGTTTTTCCAGAGAATGTTTGTCTCGTTAAAGGGACCCGGTATTCCTGCCACCCTTCCAAATCGCATGCTCCCCAGGTGTCCTTGTGTGTGGTGCCCCTTCTACCACTCGTATGACCTCCACCATGGCCTCTTGGCCCGAGATGTCTGCATCCAGTGTAGCCAGGTAATCCTTGAGGTGAGCCATAAAAGTCAAGTGGTCGATTCGTATGTAGTCAGGAAGCAGTGAAGAAATCGACGGTGGCCTCCAGCAGTAAGAAATAAATAAAATAAATATCCCTCCTCCTAATGGTCACTACCGTAAATTTGCCTTGCAATATTCAACTAACGAGGTACCCACTACACCAAGTGTGATATAAAAAAAGGATTGTAATGATGCTTTTTTCCATCCCCAAATAGACGTTAAAGAATAAACACCCATGGAGCAAAGACCAATAAAAGGTTAAAAAAGGAAATATACCTGCCCGTCAGCCATAGGATCCCATCATAAACCTTAACCAAGGAAGGAAGGTAAAGTTCACTAATTCATCATTTAGTAATACCACTATCAATTCATGTCGGAAAATTTGAATCTTGACGGAAGATGTAGCCTCCGATATGCTCCAATACCGGAAGAAGTGAGCGCCTGAAAAATGTTATGCATCTAGGTGTCGTTCTTTGGCCCATCCCTGCACCTGCACCCAATAACATCACTCCCTAGTATGGCAAAAAACTCAACCAGTCACTTGTGTACTATGCACACTCCAAATATGGACCAATGACTAGATGTGAGAAAATATTGGGGGTTAGTGAAATAAAAGGCTTGTTTTATCGTCACCCTGTTTCTATTAGCAACAACAATAGCAGTAGCATCCACAGATCTTCCACCACTTGTTCATAAGCGAAAACCATAGATTTTGCAGGGTTGTGAGATAACAAATGCTTCCATCCACCGCTTCCATATAAAATTTAAAAAAAAAAAAAAAAAAAACTTAATTCCTTTATTCCAAATACGTCCCGGTCTCCGCTTCTCCCTCCAGGAATTGCCCCAAGAGCTTCTTAAGACGTCCCCACATCTTGTAACTCACAGGTAATGAAGGTATAGCCCGGTGTGTAGTGAGGCTTTAAAAAGGACCCCAAAAAGACACCATTCATAATCAAAATGCCGGATTCCAAATGAATCCAAAAGGGTGAGGGAAAAAAGTAGAAAAAAATAAAAAACAGATGCAATCAGGGTCAATATGAGTCTTGCAACCAGTTACCAAAAACCACTTAGATAATATCAGATCTAGATCCCTCAACACCATTTCTCCTCCCTCCATGTATGTCCCTCTGGTTGTGACTCAGATTAAGCCGTTGAAGCTTTCTCACCAATGAGGGGAGAACGCTTCCTGCAAAAAAAAAATCTGAAAATTTACCATATTATCCTCTATATAGAAACCTTGTTCCCATGGCTCTATCTGATGAGCCTATTCCTATTTATCTGTAATGAATTTATGCTCATGTCCTGTCATGCTTAGTGCTTGTTATTTTATGTGGATTAATAGATATATTATTTGGATAAATGTTGTATTGTTTGTTGCATTTATGAAATAGTTTCTTATATAATGTTGGTAAAGTTCTCTTTCAAAGATCAATTGGTTCTTGTCTCCTCACTGAATCTATATGGTTCTTATATTAATCATGAATAGTATTGGGAAGGAATCTTAGATGCAAGTGCATTTTAGGATCGCCGCACTATTATCGACAGAGATCTAAACTTCACTTTGGGTTTTCTGCAATTTTGGGGACCAAATCCACACTTGGACCTTCTACATCAAATTTTTTTCAGATTTCATCATTAATAATTACCTTATGGACCTGGAGCCAAAAAATATCTCTCCAACGTGGACGAATGGTTGTTCCGGAGGAAGTGAGGTCTCGAAGCGACTAGATCATTTCTTGATTTTTAAATCACTTATGTCCTCTGAGCTTTCTTTCAAGTCTATGGTCGAAACTGGAGGAGTCTCCAACCATCATCTTATTTTTTTACATGTTTCTATGATGGGTGGAAAAATCAGATTCCTTTCAAGTTCTTGTCTTCTTGGTTAAAGGAAGAGGAGTTTCATTCTTTGTTGTTTAGCAAATGGTGTCCTCTTAGGCCCTCAACGTCCTCTTCCTATATGGAGAAATTTGCAAGTAATTTGGCCTCAATGAAACAAACCTCTTGAGAATGGGCCAAGGATTTTTATCAAAAAAAATGTGATATTAGTGGAGTTAGAGGGTCGAATAGATGAATTTTTATTTTTTAATAATGTTCCAATATTCTTTGGGAAAAATGGTTCTATCAAATGGAACCCTAACACTCACTTGCAACGTTGTCGTTGTCGTTGTTTCTCCTACTCTTGATGGCTCATTTGCAAGGTGGAGGATGGATTGGTCTCGCCAGCTAATCCCCAAGGAGAATGTTCCCTGTGCATTAAGCCTTGGATTATTGTGCCGAGTCTAATCGTCTCAAGCCTGTGGCGGAAGGATGGAGGAATCCTTCGAATCTAGAAGCAATGCAACAGAATTTTTGTTTGAGAACTATAATATGGTCATCTTAATGAATAATTGGGAACATATGGGTTATGTATGAGACTATTGGGGCCATATTATAAAAGGATAGATCCATTCCTTATGACATTCCGGTGAGGCAATTTCTTTTTGAACTGCTACCAGGTATAAAATTTCAAATCTTCATTAAATCCTTATCAAGGGTTTCAACTCCATTGTCAAGGTTTCTTATTTGAATTAAAACTTGAAATAAAGTTCATCTAGGGATCCTTACTGCTCAGATAATCTTAGTTTTTGAAGGAAAACATTTACAGGATTTCCAAACCTTACAGGAGTATAAAATCATGAAAGATTCAACAATCTTCACTCTTTTGAGGCTCTGTGGAGGTGCGACAGGAAAAAAGTCTTCATGATCTCAACCAATAGTCCCTTCATCAAGGATGCAGTAAAGGGGAAAGGGTTTCTTCCATAAGATCATATTTCCTCTCTTGCAGGCGCATATATAATGGAGAAGGTTATAGAAAGGACTGATTTGGATGGTGGTCTATGGTTTTGGGGATGAGCAGGGCTTTTTACAACTAGATGGTTTATGGAATTTGATCCTTTGATGATGGTGGTTTCTAGAATGTTAGTGTGGTTAAGGCTTACAAACCTCTTGTTTCCCATTTTGCACCACCAGGTGTTGAATGATATAGGGAATAAATTGGGAACTTTTCAAAAAAATTATGAGGAACATATACAACAAGGGATTTTCACCTTCACTCGAATTTGTATGGAGATCGATATGAGCAAAGGCCTTACTCAAATTATTTTACTAAAAAATAGAAATTTTAAAAGGGTCCAATGTTTGGACTTTGGAAACACATCATTTAGATGCTGACCTTGCTTCCAAATAGGTCGCCTTCAAGATTCATGCCCACAAAACAAAAAATCATTGAAGAAGAAAAAGGGGCTAATAAGGAAGAAGAAAGGTTGGCAACAATCTAGTGAGATAGATTTGGATGGGGGAAATGAGGAGGATCCCCTCTTTCAGGAGGCCAAGGAACCTCAAAACATGTAGGTTTCTCAATAGCCAAGCCAATTTGGATAGGTGGGGAGGTTATCTCTAGTTCCAAGACAAAGGTTGATAATGGATCAGTGGGAACTAAAAGAGTGCATGAATATGGAAATTCCAATGCAGATAAAGATCCACCCCTTCTGGAGCCTGTTTTGGAATTGGTTTTTATTCTGACAGACACTTTGAGTGGTACCTGGCAAAAAGTGCATAGGAAGAAAGGGAAAAAATGAAATCCTCATTATTTTTATGATTTATGATTTTATTTGTTTTTTTATAATTTTTGTGCATAGTATTTTGTCAAATTCATGTTTTCGTTCCCTGATAAAGGTCTTTTCTAAGTGCTTAAAGCACATACAAAATGCAATTTTTCATATTTTTAATGAAAGTTAAGATTTTTTCCTTGGAATAAAAAAAGAGGGTCGTAGAGAAAAAATCTACTCTACAATGGATCCAAATTCTATAATGATCTATGCATTTGATGTTGTCAAAATCACCCAAGGCAAAGAGCCACACACTATTTCTGGAGGAGGAGAGGTGGAGACTGAAAAGCAAGGGCATATGGCTATCCTCAGTGGACAACAACACTAGGTTCTTTCATCACTAAGCCAACAAGATAAAACAAGTTAATACCATTTGGACTGAATTGGACTCAAATGGATCCCATCTTCACTCTTTTAGGGAAAAAGCAAAGGAAGGGGTTAGATGTTTTCAATGCCTGTTCTCAGTTCCTTCAGCCTACCCTATTCAAGATATACTGCAGGTAGTAACAAAATTTCCTAGAGTTATCATAGAGGCAATGAATATCTCCCTATCAAAGGAAGTTATTGAGAAAGTGTTGAGGCCTCGAAATTCGCTGCAACAACATGGGGGATGACCACCCGGTCTGGAACTTAAATCAGTTCCTTTTCCGTTTGGAATAGTGGCTTCGACTGGGTTAACTAGGTCCAGATACCTTCTCTCAATCTCAGATGGTTTAACATATAACTCTTGTTTACCAATGGGAAAGAGACATCAGATCATTTTTCTTGCTGACTTCTGGAAAGAAAGTGTTCAATAAGCTAATTTGGGCTTAGCCAAGCCACAAATAAAGTTTTGCCTCTTCGAGAAGAGGACTTTTTAAGGATGTATAATTTAATCTATATGCAAAATTATTCTAAGATGCAAGCAAAAGGAACTATCTTAATCCTATCTCAATTAGGTAGATATAGATCTATCCCAACCGAAAGCAAAATGTTTTAAATAATCGAGATTTAAATATGTCTGACTTATAATGAATATCAAGCTAACAAAGTAGTTCAATTAACTGACATTATGAATACCAAACACATCCTATCTAGAGACCTCTTAACTGAAATAATCAATCAACAACACCCAAGAAGAAGTTCTCAAAATGATATTGATCATTTAATCAGTAACTTGAATAATTAAACAATAATATGCGGAAAAAGTTCACAACATATCACTATTCAATAAATTAGTTTTATAAGACAGAATTATGAATAAATAGTTAGTCATAAATCAGAATTCAACCCATAAGAGTAGAGATAAATAATAACATAAAATTGAGGCAAATTACTCATACTGACAAAAGTGCACGAATATGGAAGTAAATTGACATATTCCTGTTATCATAAAATGAAACCAACATTTAAAATAATAGTATTAAAATAATAATTTATTAAGTCTATTTCTCCAGCTCCGGTCTCTAACAATCTTTTACAATGGCTGAACTTCTGCTTTCAAAATAAGATCTATAATAATGCAAACTTTGTTCATTATACATAACTCATAATGTAAAAAAAAAACCTCAATAATTTCCATATCTGAGATTCCTCTCCTCCCACCTACAACTCTAAATTCCTATTATTAGAATTGCAGAGGAGAGAAACCCTTCTTCCATTCTACAATCTACTATTTATAATATTTACAAAAGGAATTCTTCATAGGAAAGTCTGTTAAAGAGTAGTTTTTCTCAACCAATTTTCATTGGTTCAAATCATATTATTCAATTGTTGGAGCCTTCTCATTGATTGTGATCTTCTTCTTCTCATCTCTTCAACTGATTTCTTGCAAAAATAAATCAAAACAAAATTAAAATGTAAAAATAAAATCAAAATGTCAGATCTAGAAATTAAAATAAATCCAATCAAAACTTAATTAAATAAATAATTGAAAAGAAAATCTAAGTTTTCTTTTGATGTATGTGCTGATCTAATTAGTCAAGGAGAACATAGAAGAATGGATCTGCACTCAGAAGAAGTTGTGGCAAATGAAAATGCAAAAAATAATACTCAAAAAATTAGTTTTGTTTAAAAATTCGGAACTTGATCTTTTGTTTAATTTTAGACCCAATAAATGATCAAATCTGGAAATGAAAACACTTCAGGAATAATCTCCCTGATTTTATCTTTCTAATGAGTTTTCCTGGGCCTCATTTGACCAAGTAAAACTCCATTTATGAGCTTCTAAAGTTGGTATATTAAAATTGTCAAAAATCTAGATTTTTTGTTGTTTGAGCTAAAAAATCAGAATTTTAAAATTAAATTCTAATCCTAAATTAGATTATAATATTCAATTAATTAATACTAATTAATTTCAATTATATTATTAATCTAATTTAGTTACAATCTAATTCTAAATAAATTATAATTATCTATTAATTAATTATAATTACATTATTAATTATAATTAATAAAAAAAAATGATATCTAATATAATTACATTATTAATTTTAATAAAAACTAATTGAAAATAAAATTAAACTAATTAAAAACAAATTATTGATTAATTAAAATATTATAATATTATAATTTAAATTATATTAAAATTATAATTAAAATATAATATTAATTATAATATTATATAATATAATTTATTTAATTAATAATTCAAAAAGGTATAAAATGCACACCATGTGAGGAAAAGAGGAGGAGTGGAGGGATAAGACGAAAGATAACGGAGGGACTGGCAAAAAAAGCAAGTGATGTGGGAGGTAGAGGTGGGGCCAATCGTAAATCGCAATCGGGCATATTTTTTAATATGAGAAACATGGGATAAGACTTATGATTTGCGATTTGCAATGTCGCAAATCGCAAAGTCAAAGGCTTATCGCAAACCACAGTCAAAGCTTATTATCGCAATATCGAGGATCAGGGTTATCGGCGATCGCAAATTGCATTTGGAGAGGGTTAGCGTTGAATGTTTAGCAATAACACAATAAGATATGTGATGTGTGATGGGAGTGACGTGGCGGTTGGCAGGTAAGGGTCCCGCATGATATCACATCAGTGTTTCGAAAGAATAACACATGAATGTGGTGAAGATTTTTGTGATGGCCGATATGCGAAAAGGTAAGGGTTCCTACCAAAGGTTTTAAGTGGCGATTTGTTATATATATGATATGTAATATATAATGTGGTTGTTTGATGGGTGGGCAGAGCTATAATCATTAAAATTTCAAACTTTAATATAAGTGAGTTTATAAAGTAATAAGTCCCAAAATATTATGTATGTGGATTTTGGGGATTAAATGGATAAGTTAACTAATGAAATGAAAAATTTGGATATTGGAGAAAAATGTGAAAATAGTAAAAATGAAGTAAAAGTTAATATTTACAATAATGACTATTTTAACTACGAGAATTTAAAATATTGGTATACTTTATACATTTTGTAACCCAACTGAGAAAATGATCAAAACTTCAAAGGACTATCATTTACAAACCAATTGACCAAATGAGTGAAACAAGTATTGTTAGAAAGCTTATGAAAAATCAGATTCAATGAAACAACCAAAATAGAAATCTGATAAAAATGAAAAATGACTAAAAGGTTTTTAGCCAAAATTTTTGTAGAAATGGTCCCTATTATTTGAATTACATAAGTAAAAAATTGGGGCGTTGTGTTTTACCACAACAATGGCGACATGCGGGAGAAGAACCAATTATCTCTGATTAAATATAATGAACTTAAATTTACCCAAAGGTTAAAAATAATGGAAATCATGAAATCGTCTAACAGTAAAATATTTCCATAGGTCCCACATAAATAGATTAAGAAATATGAGTTTGTAAATATAAGTACTTAAAACAGACTTGAGTAAAAGTGATGAATCCAAACTTGGGAAAAATTATTTTAAAACTACCTCATATGAAAAATAGAAGAAGGCAGAGATATGAGTTTTTTGATAAATCATATATCCATTTTATGATTGTCTCTAACATCGCTTCGCTGCCAGCGAGCCTGAATAGTATCCTGGCGAAATTGTATTTTATGCCATACAAGTCTGGTCTTACTGTCAGCGAGCATCCATAGCCCCAACAACTTTACTTGTATTTCCCATGCTTCCTCTTTTAATCACCCTTTTGATAAGTGCATTTGCAAGCTTTTAGTTTGTGATGTATTTGAGTGAAAGAGGTGAGATGGAAAATAGAGATTTATGTTTAATGGACATAATACTTTCATAATTGTTACCCCAAATTATTTCCCTGCAACTATCAATCAGAGGCTTTTATGTGGAGGGGTGGGAGAGTTTCATTGTATTAAACTCAAATGAGTTCTTTCCTTGAAAAAATAAACTCAATCACTTAGAAAGGATGTGTGTTCCTCCATGAAATATATTTAAAGCAAGATAGTTTTATGGTTCCATAAAGATATGTCTTTAATGATAAATGAAATTCAATTAAATGGATAGAGTAAAAGATTTCTCATGTATGTCAACAACTGTAAGGTAAAAAAAAGATCTTTCACATAAGTCATGGTAAAGTCACCAAAATCAAATCAAAATTGAAAGTAAAAGGAAAATAATTCCTGAACTAAAGTAAGAAAAGAAATCAGCGAATGAAAAAATAAAAAAGAAGAAAGTAAAAACTAAAAGAAAAACAAAATTTAAAAAATAAACTCCAACAAAACCGCTTATATGAATTTCTCAAAAAATGATTATAAAAGAAAATAAGCATATGTACATTCATTCCTATGTTGAGATTTTATAAATTTTATCTTGTAGAGTTATAAGAAATGAGACCCTCAAAATGTAGAGGGTGAAATAGTAGTTATGATAGATAATACGCTGAATAAGAAGTCTTTGTTTGTTGCAATTTTTTCTTCTTCAAGACAAAACCTGCATAAAAGCATGTTAACTATTCTCTAATAAAGTCAATGTTTAAAGAAACACACTAAAGGTTCAGAAACTCCCCAATTTCACTGATTCGATGACGAGCATTACTACTTATTTCAAAAATCTCATAGGGGAAAAGAAAATGAACTTCGAAAACTGATTTGGTAGAGGTGTGAAAGGTTTATGAAGACCTGTAGAAACAAAGTTCAATATCAGCAAAAATAAAACAAAAATTAAGAAATGAAAATAAATGAAGTAGGCACATGAAACTTACCATTGAAGAACTGTATTTAATCTTACCTGAGAAAGATGATTTTCTCCAATGCAAGTTAACTTCTTTCTTTAATTGGAATTAAAAGCATGAAGAATTTTTATTGACCCAAAATCATTATTTATTAAATCTAAAATAAAACAAGCAGTTAACTAAAATAAAACATTGTTTCATTTTCGAGGAATCGGGAATAAATCAAATCCATCAAAAATGAAGATGAAGATATGCTTCTTTATGAATTTTTTGTTTCTTCCATTTTGAATTTATATCAACCCCAAAGTATTCAAATTGATTCAAAATCCTAAATAATGTAACAGTATATAAAGAGGATTTGAATCTTTATATGATAATTATGGAGATAAATTCAGAATAAAAGAAAATTAAAAATATAAATTAATCATCGGTACATTACTTTGACGAATTTTTCGCTTCGCGAGATTCTTTTCCATGCATAACTTTAAAAGTTTCACCTTCCACCTTTGCCGATATACGATTGAGAATTTTCTATAATAATTAAAAGATAATGATGGAAAGTCGAATATTAGAGTTTATCACATCAAAAGATCTTTAAGACAAAGCTTGATTTGAGTTTAGCGATGCAATATAATTTTTGTGATGGAAAAGTTGCGATATGAGCTTATGCGATAGCAAACTGCAATGGAGTGATTGCGATATCAAAAAATAGTCCTATCAGAAGATTAAATTTGTTCAATAAAAAAGAAACACCAATATTATTCTTGCGATAATGAAAATGCGATAAATGACTTGGCTCATTGGTGGGACCAACTTTAGTTTTTATAAGAGATCGGCGATCAACAAATTTAAGTGTGAAATGAAATATCATTGATGCGCCAATGTGCGATGAAGAACAGACCCGATATTTTATTATATGGATTTAATTTCATATCGGATCCGGGACATCGGAACTTTTAAACATATGCCCCAACCCAACTTGTGATTTATGAACGGATGTGATATTTTTATAAAAAGAGGATTTAAATTTCATATCGGCTCTGGGTTTATGTGAACATCGCAATTTTGGGGCGAAGTCATTTATGGGAAAATGAGCGAGAATAAATATCAGAAGACATGCATCAGAGGTTGCCTACCGAGAATTGTGAAGAGTTGCCTTGAATTAAATATTGTGATACAGATATTGCGATACCGGAAGGAAAAATGCATCGGAGATCAGAAGGAATGCGCATGTCAGGGGATCAAATATATTCGGAGTATATTCATTTCAGAACCTCCTATTTGCGAATTTCTATATATATATGTGAGGCCGACGATTTCTTTAAAGTATTAAATTCAAAAAGAGAGTGATTAATTTAACTTTGCTTTAAAATAAATAACCCTTTAATAATTTAATTAACTGTCGAAATTTTTTATTGGAAATTAATTTCATCATAACTTTCTTATAAAGAGAGTTGTAAAATAAAACGATCTGATATGATTCCTCCGACAATTTATTAAGTCTTATCAAGATTTCAATAAATAGAAGAAAAACTAAATAACCCTAAAATTTTAGACGAAATAATAAATACTTCCCTGAACATCTTGCAGATTAGGAAAAGATATGGGTGCTTGCTTATCTCAAATCTACACAATCAAATTAATGAAAACCTGCAAACAAAACAAAATAGAAATAAGAAACAACCTTTCAAAATTTAAAACAAACAATAGATGATGGTGAACATGTAAATGCATACCTAGAAGAAAATTGAGTGATACTTTTACCTCATGAAGCTTCAGGCTCTTTAAAATTTGCATATGTTCAACATCACCTACTTATTTTAATCTAAAATGCTAAGTAATGATTTTTTTCAAATTATCTCATTTTCAAAATTACATCAGAAGACAAAAGTGGTAAAAATGAGTTCTTATAATTACTTATGAATCAAAAATTGTCAAGTGGTAGAAAATTCTTGGAATTTATTCATGTATGATCAATATTATGAATTGTGAAAAACAAGAAAATTGAAGGCTTGACAGATAAGTATGATCTTGATAATTCAAGTGCTTCTAAAATGCTCTAGGTTGTTTTTCTATAATTGAAATGGGATGCCCAAAAGAAATAATGTAGGAAGTGTGCAAAAATTGAAGGAATTGATTATACAAAATAGAGGTCACTTCATCATCATTTGTTTGTACCTCCATATTGGAATTATCACTTATGTCAATGAAATTAGAAGGAGATTGATCAAAGTTTGAAATAAATTCACATGGATTATAAGTGGAAGGAAGAGAGAAAATATGTTCAAACCAATCTAATAATTTTTTTCGAAGGTTTATCTTCAATTTTAAATTTTAAACAAATTAAGTGAAATCTGATGGTAAAATCAATTAAAGACTCGCCTTCAAACTTTCGTAGATCTTCAAAATTGCAACATGCATGTTCGTAGATATATCCATCAAATTTACAAAGGAAGATTGTAATAAGTTGTTCCCAAGTGTGGATTGAGGCAACTGGAAGTGATTGACACTAGCTTCTGGCTTTTTCCAAGAATGTAAGAATAAAAATTCTGCATAAAATATCTTCATCAATTTCTTGAAAAATACAATTTGAAAATTTTTTAATAAATTGAAAGATATGATTAAATGCAGAAGTATTCCTCTTAACATTAAATTTTACCTGAGACAAGAGTCTTACTATTTCTGGTGGAGTATTGGAAGATGCACGTCCAGAAATACAACTCCAAATTGGAAGTTTTAGAGGAGCCATTGTAATAAAAATAAACTGTTAGAATACAAAGACTCCGAAGAAAAAAAATTCGCAGGCCTCCTTCTAGCGCCAAAATGTTGAGGCCTTGAAATTAGCTGCAACAACATGGGGGATGACCACCCGGTCCGGACCTTGAAGAATATCCTTTTCCGTTTGGAATAGTGGCTTCGACTAGTTTAACTAGATCCAGTTACCTTCTCTCAATCTCATATGGTTTAACATATAACTTTTGTTTACCAATGGGAAAGAGACATCAGATCATTTTTCTCGCTGACATCTAGAAGGAAAGTGATATTTAAGCTAATTTGGGCTTAGCCAAGCCACAATTAAAGTTTTGTCTCTTCAGAAAGAGGACTTTTTAAAGATGTAGAATTTAATCTATATGCAAAAAATTTCTAAGATGCAAGCAAAAGGAACTATCTTAATCCTATCTCAATTAGGTAGATATAGATCTATCCCAACCAAGAGCAAAATGTTTTAAATAATTGGGATTTAAATATTTATGACTTATAATGAATATCAAGCTAACGAAGTAGTTCAATTAACTGACATTATGAATACCAAACACGTCATATCTAGAGAACTCTTAACTGAAATAATCAATCAATAATACTCAGGAAGAAGTTCTCAAAATTATATTGATCATTTAATTAGTAACTTGAATAGTTAAACAATAATATTCGGAAAATTTTCACAACATATCACTATTCAATAAATCAGTTTTATAAAACAGATTTCTGAGTAAATAGTTACTCAGAAATCAGAATTCAACCCATAAGAGTAGAGATAAATAATAACAGAAAATTGAGGAAAATTACTCATACTAACAAAAGTGCACAAATATAGAATTAAATTGACATACTCTTGTTATCATAAAATGAAACCAGCATTTAAAATAATAGTATTATAAATACCAATTTATTAAGTCCATTTCTCCAGCTCCGGTCTATAACAAAGTTTTACAATACCTGAACTTTTTCTTTCAAAACCAGAGCTACAATAGTGCAAACTCTGTTCATTATACATAACTCAAAATGTAAAAGAAAAACTTCAATAATCTCCAGATCTGAGATTCCTCTTCTCCCACCTACAACTCTAAATTCCTATTACATTATTTCTTTTAGAATTCTAGAATTGCAAGGAGAGAAGCCCTTCTTCCATTCTACAATCTACTATTTATAATATTTACAAAAGGAATTCTTCATAAGAAAGTTTGTTGAAGAGTAGTTTTGCTCAATCAATTTTCATTGATTCAAATTATATTATTCAATTATTGGATCCTTCTCATTTATTGAGATATTCTTATTCTCATCTCTTCAACTGATTTGTTGCAAAAATAAATCAAAACAAAATCAAAATGTAAAAATAAAATCAAAATGTCAAATCTAGAAATTAAAATAAATCCAATCAAAACTTAATTAAATAAATAATTGAAAATGAAATCTAAGTTTTCTATTGATGCCTGTGCTGATGTAATTGGTCAAGGAGAACATAGAATAATGGAACTGCACTCAAAAGAAGTTGTGACAAAAGAAAATGCAAAAGAAAATTAGTTTTGTTTAAAAATTCAAAACTTGATCTTTTGCTGAATTTTAGACCCAATAAATGATCAAATCTGGAAATGAAACCACTTCAGAAATAATCTCTACGATTTTATCTTTCTAATGAGTTGTCCTAGGCCTCATTTGGCCAAGTAAAACTCCATTTATGAGCTTCTAAAATTGGTATATTAAAATTGCCAAAAATCTAGAATTTTTGTTGCTTGAGCTAAAAAATCAGAATTTTTGAATTAAATTCTAATCCTAAATTAGATTATAATATTTAATTAATTAATACTAATTAATTGCAATTATATTATTAATCTAACTTAGTTACAATCTAATTATAAATTAAGTTATAATTATCTATTAATTCATTATAATTACATTATTAATTTTAATAAAAACTAATTAAAAATAAAATTAAACTAATTAAAAAATATATTAATTAATTAAAATATTAAAATATTATATTAATATTATAATTTAAATTAGATTAAAATTATAATTAAAATATAATAATAATTATAATATTATATAATATCATTTATTTTAATTAATAATTCAAAAATATATAAAATGCACACCATGTGAGGGAGAGAGAAGGAGTGGAGGGATAAGACAGAAGATAGCGGAGGGACCGGCGGTAAAAACAAGTGACGTGGCAGGCAAAGGTGGGGCCAATCGCAAATCGCAATCGGGCATATTTTTTAATATGAGAAACATGGGATAAAACTTGTGATTTGCGATTTGCGATGTCGCAAATCGTAGTCAAAGCTTGTTATCACAATATCGGGGATCAGGGTTATCGGCGATCGCAAATCACATTTGGAGACGGTTAGCGATGAATGTTTGGCAATAACATAATGAGATGTGCGATGTGCAATGGGAGTGACGTGGCGATAGGCAGGTAAGGGTCCCACATGATATCGCATCAGCGTTTCGGAAGGATGGCACATGAATGTGGTGAAGAGTTTTGCTATGGCCGATATGCGAAAAGGTAAGGGGTCCTACCAAATGTTTTAAGCAGTGGTTTGTTATATATATGATATGTAATATATAATGTGGTTGTTCGATGGGTGGGCAGAGCTATAATCATTAAAATTTCGGACTTTAATATAAGTGGGTTTATAAAGTAATAAGTACCGAAAGGTTATGTATGTGGATTTTGGGGATTAAATGGATAAGTTAACTAATGAAATGAAAATTTTGGATATTGGGGAAAAAGGTGAAAATAGTTAAAATGAAGTAAAAGATAATATTTATAATGAATGACTATTTTAACTACGAGAATTTAAAATATTGGTATACTTTATACATTTTTTAACCCAAGTGAGAAAATGATCAAAACTTCAAAGGAGTGTCATTTACAAACCGGTTGACCAAATGAAGCGAAACAAGTATCGTTGGAAAGATTATGAAAAACGAGATTCAATGAAACAATAAAATTAGAAATCTGATAAAAATAAAAAATGACTAAAAGGTGTTTAGCCAAAAAAAGGTCCCCATTATTTGAAGTACTTAAGTTAAAAATGGGGGGGTTTTGTTTTACCACAACAGAAAGAAGTATGAGTAACATTAATATCTATGAAAAGGTCTAAGAGTCTAGGTCCAGATGGTTTCCTTATGGAAATTTATTTAGACTTCTATGAGTTTATTAAAGAATATTCACTTAACGTTGTCTATGAATCTCAATCTTCTGATAAGATGTTGTCTTCCTTTAATTTGACTTTTATGTGTCTTCTTCCAAAGACACAAGAAGGGGTCTCTTTTGCAGACTACAGGATCATTGCATGTTGCAATATTATTTAAAAATTTATCACTAAATTGTATTCAAAAGAATAAATTCAGTCCTCGTCTCATTTATTTCTAAAGAACAAATTGGGTTTCTACATCAAACAAATATATATGATACGGTGGTTGTGCTCAGGAAGTTTTTAACTCAGTGGAAACTACAAAATCAAAATAATAACTTATGAAACTAGATATTTCACAGGCTTAGGATAAGGTGGATTGTACATTTCTCCATCTATTCTGTATTCATATGGGTTTTGATATTTATTTCATCAATTGGATTATGTGATGCATCCAAAGTGCGTCCTTTGCTTTTTTATTAATGAATCCCTTTCTCCTTTATTTAAAGCATCGAGGGTAATTAGATGAAGTTATCCCTTCTCGCCCCTTCTATTTTTTATAATAGAATATACATTTAGCAGACTAGTGTTCGATTTCAGGTCAAGGGCTCTTCTCGAAGGAGTCAAAATCTCTAATTCAGTGGCGATCTCTCAGCTTCATTTTTTCAATGAGTTGTTTGCATGTACTTCAAGT
The DNA here is from genome assembly GCA_034641835.2 of Pinus albicaulis. Classification (NCBI taxonomy): domain Eukaryota; kingdom Viridiplantae; phylum Streptophyta; class Pinopsida; order Pinales; family Pinaceae; genus Pinus; species Pinus albicaulis. The sequence continues at coordinate 853,425,206 of CM076580.1, read as the reverse complement.
AATCAAGACGATATTATGTCTTTCAAAAGAGTCTTGGATATCTTTTTCAGGGTCACAGGGATGGAGATAAATGGGTTCAAATCTTGTATCATCTTCAATGGTATGTCTGAGGATTCTATGGCGCAAACGAATGAAAATTTGCTCTTTCTGGTTAAATACTTGGATGAAGGCTTAAAGTATTTGGGGATTTTCATAAAGTCGAATAATATTGTATTTTAGACTAGATGTGGATGTTTTGAAAATTGGGAGGGTGCATACAATTGTGTTCAAACTGATTCCTATCGAGAGGTGGGTGTTTGGTGCTAGTCAAGTCAGCCCTAGAAAGTATCCTAGCATATTGGAACTCCATAATAATGATCCCAAAATGAGTTTTGAATCTGATCAAGAAAGCGTATGTTTATATTTTTTTGATAGGTATAGGTTCTCAAAAAGGATATGTGTTGGTCAAGTGGGACAAACTCATTTCCCTAAAGGATCTTGGGGGGTGGGGATAAAGGAGATTCATCTTTTTGTAGAAGTGTTGATTAGCAGGAAATTGTGTAAATTAACAGGTGAGTCATCTCTTTGGTTCAAATTTATGCAAGAAAAGTAATTTTTCGGGTTTGTCACTTGTGGATTTATTTAGATTTCCCAACAAATCCTCTAAAGGATGGCTAATGTGGAAATATTTGGTTAAGGAATTTTGTCTAGTTGGTCAGTGCTTAGCCTCGCGTGTGGGGAATGACTGACTTATTTGAATTGAACATGATCCTTAGTATGGTGTTTGGAACAATTATAGGTTGTCAATCCTTCTTCTACATGAATTCAGCCACTTGAACATGTTCTTTCTAGCCAATGCCACCTCACAACATCCACAGGCTAGAGGTCAGGCCTACTGGAAAGTGACTAGGAATATATGGCTATCGGGAGAAATAGAAGAAGAATGGGAAAGGTATTTAGACCTTATTATTAAAATTCAAGTAAAATTTTGCAAAATGTCCTAAACATGCTCTCTTCGTCCAAGAATCAACATTATGGAAATTTTGCTATGAAACTTGGGTACAAAGTGGGGTGTGAAGAAAAAATTTGGTGTTGGAAGGTATTATGGAGATTCGATGCCTTGTTGAAAACCAAGATCTATGCTTGGTTAGCTTCCAATCAAAAAATCCTCACATGGGATCAGCTTTGAAGGAATGGATGGTTCAGGCCTAGCCGATTCCCCTTGTGCAAAGTTCAAGAGGAGACCTTGAACATCTATTTTTTTGTTGCAAAGATATTTTACATATTTGTGGTTTTCCTTGGAATGAATTTAATCCAAAGTGAAAATGGTTTGGAGATTCACTCCCTGACGCACATAGATCTTGGTGTTTGGATAAGGAAATTTCTACATTTACAGGCTTTCCTTACCTGTTAATCGCATATGTGTGGTGGTCGCAAAATCTCATCATATTCCAAGGAAATTCCATCCCTTCAGAGGTCTGTGTAGCTAAGATAGTAGCAATAACACTGAAATTTAAGAAAATAAAAAAGAGCTAGGTTTGAGGAACCTGATCACGCCTAAGATATATTTTGGTCTTTCGTGACGCTAATTTGATAGGGCCAATCATATCCATCCTCCCCAAGTGGAATGGGGGTTGTCCTCTATTTCAGCCACACACATTATATGTGATGTAGATATCCTCCAGGAAGGGGCTCTAACAAAAAGGTTGAGTTTTTGGCCTTGTGGATATTGTTGGAATTGGCTAAGGAAAAAGGTATAGCATACCTCCAAGTGTTGGGTAGCTCAAAAATTTTCATTGACAGGGAAAACTAAAAAACCAAGGTGATAATTCTAGGATTGGAAACTCTTCCCTCTAACATCTTTCATGCTACAAGATATTTTCAACAAATATCATTCTATCATATTCTTTGTGAGCTAAACATAGAAGCCAATGTTCCATCAAAAGAATCTCTTTCTCTACCTGTTAGAGCTATTAATTATCATGAATTTTTAGATGGGGAGAATATTGAGCCCATGGGGACCAATCTCTCTTTCTAGTTATCTAGTTATTTTTCTCTCGTGTTTGTAAAACCCATTTTGGGGGGGGGTTCTTGTCCAGAGGCAATTTGTGGATAGGGGACTCTCCCTTGAGTTTTGGGCTTTTTTCTAGTGTGGAGGATATTATCATTTGGTTATATTATGGGTTGTAATGTCCAATGGGACTTGAAAAGGCAATGTAGGCTATGTATGTATATATTTTCCTCTGTGAAATATATGTGTGGGTGTGGCAACAATATTTTACACTTCATTTAACATAATTATGATTATGAGAGATATGTCTATTTTTCTTAGAATTCACCATATTTCTTGATCCAAAGTTCCAATTATGCAACAACATTAAGGAATTATATTAGGAATGAAACATAAGACATAAATTAAATATAGTTCAAAATCTGTGAATGAGAGATTTAAATCAATAAACAAAAAAAAAAAAAACCTTTTCACTAGTATGTAAGAGATTGACCTCAAACATAATAAGTCATTTTTACTGAGTGACTCTTTGTCATAATTAATAACAATGTTTTTCTTGATTGAAGAGAGAATTACTTTATTTGGAATCAACCCGATTGAACTTATATGTTTACAATTCGTCAATATATAACAAGAGCCATGTGGTGGAAATGTCCCTACCCTTTCTCTTTGGAATTTGATACCATGTTGTTTTTGTTTAAAAAATAATATAACAAAATATTTTAATGAAATAAAAAAATGAATATATATATATATATATATATATATATATATATATATATATATATATATATATATATATATATATATATATATATTAAGCGTTAACACTATTGTTTTTTTACAATATTGCATAAGTGCCAAAATAAGCTTTGAAAGAGAACCTGAGATTAGACATAATTTCATGAAAGACAAGACATGTCTTTTGAATTTAGGGACATAGTTTATGCACTTTCACCTTATGCTTAGAGACCAACAGAGAATTCAAATTTTAAATGTCTTTCTTATGCCAAAGAATATCTCAGATCCTTGAGAAGATAAGAGCTACATCCTATTATATTGTTGCACTAACAGGTTTTCACAATGCATTTATCTTCTATCTAGACAAAGAATTGAAAGTTAAAACAATGTATGAGGGTATATATAAAACAAAAATCATGAATAAATATGAAAAATGTGAAGTGTTGTTCAACATTTCAAAGTAAGAAGCGATTGTGGTGGTTTTATATCTGCTATGAATTTTAATCCGAGTAAATATATATATATATATATATATAATTTAAGTGAAGTGAGGCTTATGATAAGCATGTGAGAGAACATCAGTTCTACATTTAACTCGAAAATTTTAAGTTGTACTAGGATAAAATAAAATATTTGTGCAATATAATTTTAAGAGTTGAAATTTTTTTCAATCTACAAAAGATAAAATCAATTAGTTCATGGCCAACTTTAAAAAATACCACTGCTTGGGGTATATTGTTTTGAAATTTCAAATTGCAAACCATCTAAAAATGAGATAATCAATTATTAAATTACAGCTATAATAGACATCTTTGAATTTAGAAGCCTCAACATTGATATTTTCAAAAATTGGACAAGCATCATATGCTCTAAAAACAATGCAGGAATATCATAGAAGCATGCATGACAAGGCACCAGAATTGTGAGCTAATTTTTCTAGAACTGCGGGATAATCTCATATTTGTAGGTCAATCTCATATTTATGAAGTTTATTTAATACTTTACCAAGAAATTCATGAGCACTATAGACTAAATCCATTAACTGCAAGTCAATGTTCAATTATTATAGGCTAAACCCGAATATGAATATTTAAATTTATCAACGTTGCATAAATTCAATGTTCAACTATTAAAAGATAAACTCATGTAGACAGGCCCATGAATAAATTCCACAATGGAAAAATTATTGCATTACTAATGAGAACTTCATTTATACAAATGTAAGGTAGGTTTGAGATAAAACTGTCTCAATAACTTATTAACGGAAAGTAAACACTAAAAACTAATTATTATTTGACAAACATAATCTAAAAACTAATTACTATTTTACAAACATAATCCTGAAGGGTTAGTTAACATTCCCCCATTAATCCAAAGGGACATATGACATGCCAATTAACATTCTAAACTTTTCAAACTTTTCACGTCCAAGTGCTTTGATAAATATATTTGTGATCTACTCTAAAGTAGGACAATGTGTCAAATGAATAACTTTTGCCTCTACATAATGTCGAATCAAGTGATATTTTGTGTTAATATGCTTGCTTTGATCATGAAACTTAGGATTTTTGGCTATCTGAATTGCAAAAGAATTGTCAACAAATAATGGAATTGAATATTTTTGTTTCTCCTACAAGTCTTCAAGTATTTTGCAAAGCGAAATGATTTCTTTTGTAGCTTGAGTTGTTGCAACATATTCAACTTCAGTGGTAGTATCAACATGAACATATTGTTTGCATGATCTCCAACTAATTTTTGTTGTTCGAGATTCATCAAATAACCAGAAGTAGAGACCCCGTTCTCCTTATCTCCATCAAAATTTGAATCTGAATAGCCGGTGAGATGAAAATATGCAACTTTGGAATATTTGATGCAATATATTCAAGTGCCTTTCAAATACTTGAACACTCACTTCGCTGCATTCCAATTACCTTCACATGGTTTATGCATGAACCTAGAAAGTATTCCTACAGTAAAAGCTATGTCAATTTGAGTAGTAGTAAGAAAATTAAAACTTCCAACAAGTTGCTTGTACTTTTTTGGATCCTCAAATGTACTCCCTTCAATGGAAGTAAGCTTCAAATTTTTCTCCATTGGAGTAGTGACAGGATTACAATATTGCATCCCAAATCTATCCAATAGTTATCCAATATACTTATTCTGGGAAATAAAAAAATATTTGGGTTTTTGATCAACTTCAATCCCTAAATAATAATGCAATAAACAAAAATCTATCATGCCAAAAAAATTCATTAACTCTCTTTTAACGGACTTTATATAGTCATCATTATTTCATGTAATCATCAAATCATCTACATATACAACCAAATATACAACTGACTTTCCTACTTTCTTATCAAAAAGAGTTGCATCCTCCAGATCAAAAAGAGTTGAAAAGGTGTTGAGTTGGTTTTTCATACCATGCACGGGATGTCTATTTCAATCCATACAATTCATTTACCAACTTACATACATTTTTCTATTTACCTTTAATATAAAAACCTTCACATTCAAACATATAAACATCCTCCTTCAAATCGCCATTCAAAAACGTTGTTTTAACGTCCATATGGTGTATCTTCCAGCTATTCTGAGCTGCAAGAGAAAACAAAGTTCTAATTGTGCCTCATTTTTTTATAAGAGAAAATTCCTTTGTGTAGTCAACACCCTCCTTTTTAGCGTAGCATTTTGCTACAAGCCTTGCTTTATATTTATCAAATGAACCATCTACCTTATAGTTGATCTTATACACCCATTTACAACCAATAGGTTTGACACTAGCAGAAGGATCAACGAACCTCCAAGTTCCATTTTTAATAAGTGCATCATATTCCTTTTACATTGCATCCTTCCATTCATCACAATTAGTAGCTTCTTCAAAACAATCGAGTTCACTAATTATAGAATGATTGAATCCACATTCATGAGAAACGTTACCTGGACTCAAAGTAACATCACCTTTAGAAGAACTTTATGTTTCAAAATCATCATACTTGCTTGGAAATATTAGAACGCATGTGGATATTCATAAAGGTTGTTGAAGTGGTTGTGATGGTTTCTCATCTTGAAAAACAGGCTCAAGAACAGGCTCTTCAAGAGCAATTTCTGGTTCTACAGAAACATTACTATCATCCAAATTTTCTTCAACAATAAAATTCTCATGAGTCAAATATGGAAGAACCATAGACTGATCCAGAATGGGAATCCCTCTTTCAGAATGTGGAACATCATTATCATATTCAAAATATAAGTTTTTGGATGCAAATTTATCCAAATGAGTCATTTTTCTATCAACAATGGAATTATCTTTGTCACATTCAAGAAAAATAACATCTCTTGAAAGAATAAATTTCTTGTTCTCCTCATCGTACAACCTGTAAGATTTGGAAGTAGTAGAATATCCCCAAAAAATACATTTACGACTCCTAGAACCCAACTTGTTGCGCTAATGTTTAGGAATCAATGCATAGCATAGAGAACCAAATACTCTAAAATGTTGAACAACAGGAAGATGATTATACCACATTTTGTAAGGGGATTTATTATTGATGATAGAAGAAGGACAACGATTGTGAATATAAGTTGCACAAAGCACTGCTTCTCCCCAAAATATCAACTTAACATTCTTAAATAACATCATAGATCTAACCATATTGAGCAAAGTTCTATTCATACGTTTTTCAACACCATTCTGTTGTGGATTATAAGGTATGGTAGTCCGATGTTTGATTTTTTTGTCCTTTAAATAATGTTCAAAATCATTAGAAGTATATCCACCACCATTATCATGTTTGAGAATGTGAATGTTCAGTTGAGTTTCACTTTTTACCATTAAATGATAAGTTTTAAAGTTTTTAAATACTTGTGACTTATCTTTCAACAAATACATCCAACACATTCTCGAATAATCATCAATAAATGTTAGCATATACTTATTAGAGAGTTAGGTTCAAGCCTCACAATTTCCTTTTCTTTTTCTCTTCAAATTTTAAAACTTATTTCAAATGAAAATAAAAACAAACTTGTCCTTGAATATTTCCACCACTTTTAACTCCAAGTTAATTGATTTAACACTTAGCCACTTTACCTTTACTTTCTCATTTCACTTTTCTTTAACCATTTTCTTTTTCTTAAATATTATTGATAAAAGAAATGAGAAATATTTTCTTTAATCACAATTTGATATAGTTTCCATTCACTTCATACTCACCAATGTTTTATATTACTATCTTTCATGTTTATTTGTTTCTTACTCTCTTCTCTTTCACCTTTCTTCCTCTGCTTCTTTCTTTGTTCACTTTCACCTTTCTGCATTCACTTTCACCTTTCTATCTCTGCTTCTTTCTCTGTTCACTTTCACCTTTCTTCCTCTGCTTACTTCCACACAAAGATATTGTTTCTGGAAGTAATATAAAATATATAGGAAATTTATTCACCTTAATTGTGGTCTCATATTATGGAAAATGTCTCTATATTCATTTAAGTTTTACAAATCCTTGTCAAAAATTCTATAAATATTTTTTTACTTTCACTTTCATGAACCTTGAAGCATTAAACTCTACTTACCAGTAATATGTGGATTAAATTCAAACACCAAATATGAAAAAAAATATTTCACTAAAAACAATTAATAATTCACTTCCAAAAAATGCTTCAAAGCTTCACTAATATTCAATGTTATTTATTCACTATTGATTATGCCAACAATAAGAGTTATTGGTGGGTAATCACTTTTACCTTGGTTGCTTTCAAATTGGTTTCCAGCACTCCCGCAGTCTTTATCTCATGCCTTTGCAATAAATGTGCTCCTTTAAATGCATTTTATGAAACTTGTACATTCTTCCCTCCATAAACTTCAAACAACAACTCCTTAAAAACAAACTCAGTATGTGTGGAGTTTATAAACAACTCAATCGGGGCTTTGATACCACTTGTTAGTTTCAGTATTTTCATCCTACCATTAGTGATCAAAAATTATCTTTTCATATCATATTAAGCTCCCATTCTGAAATTGTTTTCATTCCACTAGGTCATCATTCAAAAATTTGGTCACTGAAGGTAGCACTATGTCAAAAAAACTTCACTCTTTCCTAAATTTCATTACTTGCTGGCTCATTTCCATACTTTCCTAAGTGTACATCAGTCATGAGTTTTCATCATCATATCATTCATGTCATCATGAAGTCCATTCAGTCAAGGTGTCCATTAGGTCTTAGGGTTTTCAAGGTCCATTAAATCACCATTTGCATTCATAAAAGACCAGCAAGTAAGAGGGTGACCAATAAATTCACTTTACCATGTAAATATGACTTCAAATATGTAATTTTGATTCCAATAGGTAATTTTTATTTCATTATGTAATTTTATGTTCTCTCTATATGTAATAAGTTCATGGTTCCAATAGTTGCTAATTCAGAGTTCCATATGCAAAAAAGCATCAAGTTTCCAAAATCCTAGTGTTCTCAAAGTCCGTCAAATGATCAATTTTCAAAGAATAAAGTCAAAGTGAAAGGTATAGTTTCAAAAGTTTAAGGTGAAAGTGAGAAGGAAAAGTGGGTCCAAAAGCTCAAAACATCCAATCCATCAAGCATAAAGCCCATCCAAAGATCAAAAATACATTCATTTTCTCTTTATGCCATCAATCCATCACTCACACAGCTAGAAAATCAAATTTGAAAGGTGAAAATTCGAGTTCCTAGGAGGCACTCTGTGTAGAAATTATACAATATGCATGTATATCATGGATTCACCTGATATAACAATGTACTAAAGTTAAATACTGAATCGCTTCTACAAATTTTTTACGGAATTAAAAACACAATTGCTAATCACATGAACATGAATAAATATCAATCACACACAACACAGATAATTTCCATGGGAAAGCTTATAGCCAAAAACCCCACTATCTTCTATTGTATATTATGTCATGGATCATGAAACAATAACATAAAAAACTCTTCTCGCAAGAGCTCTCATTACATCAGCTAATTGTCTCACACTGTCATACAAAAATTGGCAAATCCCTTAGCCAATTTACTTTCTCCAGACAGCATGGCTTCACTGCACAATCTCTGTTGAATGCAATCATGTCTGCCTTGACTGCGCAAGTATCATGGGTGAATCCAATGTGTGTTTACTTGCATGTGTGCAAGCGGATAATGTCACAACTGATAGTCAACTTCCCTTTCACCTATAATTCAATTGGGTCTCCACTGGATCTGGCATGCATGCAGTTAATAATAGTAAATCTTAAGTTGCATGTGAATATTTAATTCACTAGATCTCTCACTAGTGTATCTTCAGTTACAACTAGCACAACTGAGTTAAACTATTTACAACTTGCACAAACTCATGCACCACTGCACTTAGAACTTTGTTGCAACTAGAATTACTCTGCTGTCCCACCAACCAACCTCTAACTCAAAATTCACTGGCTAACTGAATTTTCCACTTCAGTTAACTATGTCAAGTCCACATTGAGAATAGATTACAGTTCAATGTCCATCTAAATTAAGGGATAATAAAAATATATATGCACCCAAAAATAGACCTGTGGGCCCCACCCTAGTGTAGGTTCTTAATGCAACCAGGTGCTTAATGCACTAGTGTGGATGCTGAATATTCTTTTTGAATCTCAACACTCCCTCTCAACAAGAAATGGATTATCCTTCACCCCAATCCTGTATCTATGGTATTCGAATTTTACCCTGGTGAGCACCTTCGTCAGAATATTTGCATCCTGATCTTTCGTGGGAATGTACTGAAGCAATGATGATCCTCCTCTACACACAATCTCTGAGATGATGGTATCGGATATCTATATGCTTGGACCTATCATGAAACATGGGATTAATCGAGAGTTTAATGCAACTCTGATTATCACAATGAATCATTGTCGTATCTGTATGAGAACTTTACAAACTAACCTAGATCTCTCTCATCCAGATAGCCCCACAGGCAGCTTGACTTGTTGCCATGTATTCCACTTCCACTGAAATGAGTGCCACGGATCTCTGCTTCCTGTTGTACCAAGAAACAGTTGTAGACCCAATGCTAAAGATCCCCTTTGATGTGCTCTTTCTGTCCGATGGACTTCCAGCCCAATCTGCATCCGTGAAGCCATGCAACTTCACTCCATCCGTTCATCTGTACCATAGACCATACTCTAATGTGCCCCTCAAGTATCTCAAGACATGCTTCCCTGCCTTCCAAAAGAGATTGGTAGGCTTAACCATATCTCGACTCAGCTGGTTAACTGCATAGAAAATGTTTGGTCTCGTGTTCACTAAATACATTAGCAAACCCACTAATTGTCGATAGAAAGTAGCATCCACTACCTCTCCAGAAGTAGCATCCTCTTTCCTCTAGTTTTCTGGAAGAGGAGTATCCATGGGTTTGTAGCTCTCCATGTTAAACTTACCCAATATATCCTTTACATACTTGCCTTAAGACACAAAATTTTCACAATCCCGCTGCCATATTTCCAATCCAAGGAAATAATGAAGGAGGCCCATATCCTTCATTTCAAACTTCCTTACAAGATCCTCCTTTCATGAGTGTATCAGCTTCTCATCACCAGTCAAGATTAAATCATCAACATAAAGAACAATGATCGATAGCTTACCCTCAACCACAATTTGGTACAGGTTTGCATCTACTTCACTTTTGGTGAAGCCCAGTCTGGTGAAATAGTTGTCTATCGGAGTGTACCAAGCATGAGGTGCTTGCTTCAGCCATACAGTGCTCTTTTGAGTCTGCACACATGAGACTCAATGTTGAAGATCTCGAAACCTTCAAACTGCTCTATGTACACCTCTTCCTAAATGATCCCATTGAGAAATGTAGTTTTCACATCCATTTGATGAATGTGCCAGCCCATATGCACTGAGAGTACAAGGATGGTCCTTATGGAAGAGTACCTTGTGACAGGTGCAAAGGTCTCATCATAATCTATCCCCTAGATTTGTGAGAAACCCTTGGCCACAAATCTAGCCTACACTCCCATCAGCAGCTTTCTTTACCTTATAGATCCATCTCAAACCTACCACTGATTTTTCATCTAGTCTTGGGACAATTTCCCATGCATTTTTTTTTACAATGGAGTCATACTCCTCCACCATTGCATCAACCCATGTAGGCTACTACACTGCTTCCTGAAAGGAAGATGGTTCAGTCACAATACATTTTCTCATAAGATCCATGTATCCAGTAAATCAGTCAGGACACTGTCTCTACCTGCGCTGTGAAGTAGGGGCTCCTACATTCTGTGCAGCACCAAGTATCAACCTATCAGCTTTTGTGGTGTCCCTTCTATCATTTATGATGGATGACTCTGCATGAGTGGCTTCCTCCACTCCATGAACCTCCTCATGTGGCTAATCCACATCTTGAGACTCATATTTGGGAACCAGTAGTTCCTCCTCTGCATGCAAGTCCAACTCCCTCTGAAGGGACAACCACATGGCTTTCCCCTCATCAAATTTTATATCCTGTCGCACAACATTCATTTTGTTGTTTGGCAAATACACACGATAATTATGGGGTGTTTCTGTGTGCCCCACAAAAACCCCAACTTCAGCAGCCGGTTCCATATTCTTCCTAGCGTCCTTGGTCACATGCACGTAAACATATGAGCCAAAAATATTAAAGTGTGAAACATCAGGTTTCTTACCAGTGAAAGCCTCTTCAAGCGTACTCATGCCAAGTACTCAATGAGGACAATGATTATGTACATAAACTGCAACGTTACATGCTTCCGCCCATAAATGCATCGGTAGGCCCTGATCATGCAACATTGCTCGTGTTGCACCCACGATCATTCTATTCTTCCTCTCTAAGACCCCATTTTGTTGTGGGTTATGAGGCGCTATGAGTTCTCTTCGAATTCCTTCTTTGCTGCAGAAGTTCTTGAATTCGTTAGAGATGTATTCTCCACCATTATCACTCCTAAGAGCCTTCACTTGCTTCCCCGAATATTTCTATACCAATGCCTTAAACTCATAAAACTTAGAGAATGTTTGATCTTTCTTCTGCATGAAGAAGATCCATCATTTACGATAAAACTCATCAACAAAGATTACATAGTACTTATGTTTTTTTTTTTGAAGCAACCAAGAATGGTCTGCACACGTCTGTGTGAACTCTCTCAAGGATCCCCAAAGCTCGGTTCTCCTTCTCATGAAAGGGGCGGGACTTTACATACCTACCCATGGTGCAACCCTTGCACTAATATAACTGGGCAAGTGTTCCCATTGGAATTCCAGTAGACATTTTTTGCATGACTTTCAAGGATCCATGATGAAGATGGCCCAATCGCATGTGCCTTAATTCGCCCTCATCCCGGCTCATCAATTTTTCTGTCTTGCCCATCATGGCAGCGCAGCCATCTACCTCCAGCTTGTAGATATCCCTAACTCGAATTCCTATCCTCTTGGCTTGACCTATTGTTTTATGTCGCAAGAAATATTTTCGATCACTAAAAACAACGTCATAGCCTTTTTCCTCCAACATTGCAATTGAGACCAAATTTTTCTTCAGACCTGGTACATGCATTACATCTTTTAATTGAAATAGTTTACCTGGCTCCCTCTAAAAGGTAATGGTACAAATCCTGGTATCACTGTACCATCTGTCGTCGCCCATCTCAATATGCATATGGATATCTTTCTCCTCCAAGTCACTGAAAATTTCCTTATCTCTCGTCATGTGAAAGGAAGCGCCACTATCCAAATACCACACCGATCCCAATGCACTTGATGCCATGCATGCAATCAAGGAGAATTCAAGCTCAAATTGTGATCCAAGGGCCTCACCATCTACAGATCCAGAAACCTTCTTGTTCTTCTTCTTTTGTAGACAGTTAGTAGCAAAATTCCCACGTTCATGACAGTGAAAACACTTCACCTTGGACATGTCCTGCTTCTTACATTTAGACTCGGATTTAGAATGGAATTTCTTCCCCTTCCCCTTCTTTGCCTTGGTAGCCAGAGAAAAATCCTCTTCATCATCATGCTTTGATGAAGAGCCATCTCTGGTGTTCCGTCTGAACTCCTCCTACACCAAATCTTACCACAGTCATTCCTAATCTAGCAATTTTTCCCATCCGTTAACAGAGTCTTTATAATTGTGCCAACTCTTAGGAAGTCCTAGGAGAGCCAAACTCACCAAATCATCATCAGCGACTATTATTCCCACACTCCCGATTTCATCCCAACATTGGACAAACTTTGTGAGATACTTTGGACTGGTGTCTCCATTTTCCATCTTGATCTTCCTGAGTTTATCTTTGAGCGCCAATTTCCTATGGTTGTTGTTTCTTTGGACTAGAACTGTCAAAGCCTTCCACATAGCATATGGTGTGACTTTCCCATGGAGGCTTGAGACAATGTGATCTCGTACTCCCTCCAATAGGATCCTCCTCGCCTTTTCCACTTTCTTTTTCCATGCATCAAGATTGGAAGCATCTGGCTTAGGAACATCTTTTTCAATGAATTCCTTCAAGCAATTGTCTTCGAGTAATTCCTCCATCCTGTTCTTCCAAGAAATTTAGTTAGATCTTCCCTTGAGTGCATACTCTAACCTCAAGTCATTGAAATCCATTTCGATCTTGAATCATCTGTAACACCAAGAAAGTCTTTCTGAAAATTCGAATTCTATCCAGTCACAAACTAAGCTCCTGCTTCACTTCTGCAATTTCATGTGCTCTAATACGATGTAGAAATAATACAATATGCATGTATATCTTGGATTCTCCCGATATAACAATGTACTAATTTTAAATACTGAATCGCTTCTAAAAATATTTTTTGGAATTAAAAACACAATCGCCAATCACATGAACATGAAGAAAATATAAATCACACACAACACAGATAATTTCTTGGGAAATCTTACAGCTAAAAACCCCATTATATTATATTGTATATTATGTCATGGATCATGAAACAATTACATAAAAAACTCTTCTCACAAGATCCCTCAGTACATCAGCTAATTGTCTCACATTGTCATACAAAAATTGGAAAATCCCTTAGCCAATTTACTGTCTCCAAGCAGCTTGGCTTCACTGTGTGATCCCTGTTGAATGCAATCACTGAATTGATGCAATATTGCCTGCCTTGACTACACAAGTATCATGGGCACATCCAATGTGTATTTACTTGCATGTGTGCAAGCAGATAATGTCACAACTGATACTCAACTTCCCTTTCACCTATAACTCAACTGGGTCTCCACTGGATCTGACATGCATGCAGTTAATAATAGTAAATATTCATTTGCATGTGAGATCACTCACTAATGTATCTTCAGTTACAACTAGCACAACTGATTTTAACTCACTTAATTGAGTTAAACTATTTACAACTTGCACAAACTCATGCACCACTACACTTTGAACTCTGTTACAACTAGAATTACTCTACATGTCCCACCAACCAACCTCTAACTCGAAATTCACTAGCTAACTGAAATTTCCACTTCAGTTAACTATTTCAAGTCCACATTGAGAATATATTACTGTTTAATTTCCATCTAAATTAAGGGATAATAAAAATATACATGCACCCAAAAATAGCCCTGTGGGCCCTACCGTAGTGTAGGTGCTTAATGCACTAGTGTGGGTGTTGAATATTCTTGTTGAATCTCAATATTGCGCACCTGGAAAAAGGCATTGCGCACATGGGACAAGCGCTACTCACAAACCAAAAGCGTTATGCCCCTGGGAGACAGGTGTTGCACACGCACCAAAGGCGTTGCGCAGCTGTCCAATTTCATTTGCAAGCTCCAAAACTTTGTGAAAGTGCTCTATAACTTCATCAAATGATTTCTCCACCTCCTAGTAAGTAAATAAGGCCTCATCACACCCTCCTTGCATCTATTAAGTGCAAATTTCATGGTGTTAAGTTTCTTGTGTGAACTTTGGAGTTTTCAAAGCTTGAAATCCCTACTTTCACTTCCTAATCCCAAATTTGATACCTGAAAACCCTTTTACCCTTCCCACATCACAATAAATCCTATCCCTATCCCTAAATCAGTAAATCCCTGTCCCCAAGTTCATTTTTCCCTAAACCCTAAGTCCTAGGCATCTCAATTTCCTAGGCAGCCCTATCAACCCTGTAATAAAATTCTAATTCCCAATCCCTTAAAAATTTTGATCCCCTATCACCTCCCTAAGTTCCTTAAGCCCTTCCACTACTTCCCCAATTTTTCCTACCCGTTCCCACTCCCTTAACCTATCTCCCACTCCCATTTCCTCATCCATAGGGTTTCAAGACTTAAAACATCATGGAGGAGGAAGATAGAGATTTCATGGAGGAGGAAGACAGAGAAGAAATAAGGCCACACAAGGGAGGAATAATTCTGAGGTTTGAGTCTACCAATACCAGACAATTAATGGCCTCACCCATGGCAGTCACTTGCTTCAAACATGTGGGTTGCTTTGATTTTTGTGAATTGGTCCAGAACTACAAACCCTAATCAAGCAGAAAGAGAAGGGTAAGTTGGATTTTCTCATTGATGAATCCATGATAGCATATCATGCCATATCAGGTCTCTATGAAGTAATTCCGAAGCAATTTGGAGGAAATTTGAAGAAAATTTGAGAAAATTTGAAAAACTCTTCGAAGGCACATTTTCCAGAAATGTCATGTTTGGTCACCTTGTTGCAGAACATATTGTGGCAAAAAAAAAATGAATTTTGGGAAACTGTAGGAGGTTTTTGTTCTAAATATATCAAAGTACAAAAAAATATCTCGCTTTTTACACAAGTATTACAGAATGAGAGATCCATTCACATCTTCACAGCCTATTTTTTTGCATGTGCAAAATCCGGTTTGAGACACCTTTTTACAGAGAAGCTTTTGGCCAATCAAAAATGAATTTTTAGAAACTGGAGGAGGATTTTCTTCAAAACATGACAAAGAACAAAAATTTCTCTCAGTGTTGAATAACACATCATGGTTAGTTAGATATAGATCCATCGTGGAGGCCAATTTTTCCAGAAAATTCATTATTTTTTACACAGTTTGACTGTCTTGTGCACAACACCCTAGGCATTGCGCACCTTCTAGAGGCCTCCAAATGAAAAAAAAAAATACCACCATTGGATTCATAAGGTAGAAAACATGTAATTTTGACTATTAGCATACCAAAATTGGGCAATCTGGAAAGGAGAAATGACCAAAAACACCTCAAAAATCACATTGTTGCCCTCATTTTCAGGCAGGCGCTGCGCACCTGACCAGTCTTCGAAGATTGACTTTTTTTAGGGTTGAAACTTATCTATTTTTGGAACCAAGAACATTTCTGGAAACTAGACAGGGTAAGATTTCCAATAAGCTATCCTGAGCTCAATTTGGACATCGAGAACCCCCTTAAAACTTGGATTGAAGATGGCTTAGTGGGTGTATTCATTATTTTTTGGGGAGGTATCTTAGAACCAAATATGATATTTATGCTTCAATATTCCCTTTAAATCACTTCAAACTGATTTTTCAAACAAAATTTATGCAAAATTAAAAAATACACACATTTTTCTTACTCTTTAGGAGCTTGATATTGAGTCTATTGTATCTCTGTGATTTCAGATCTCCAAGGTCTGAAATTAGGTCATGTGGAAGCTCTTTGAGTCATCTTTCCAATTCCAGAAGTCAGACCAAATTTGGATTCTTCAAGTTAAATTTATGCCCAATATCCCATGATGACATGATTATGGACTTGTTCATTAGAGAGAGGTTGTAAGGGATTCCATGTGTCGGTGTTTAAACATTCAGTCCTAAAATTGCTATAGGAAAAACTACTATCTGTGCACGTTCAGACATTTTTTGCTGAATTCAAATCTAATTCTTAAAATGAAAGTTATGACGATTTTCCCTAGGTCTCCTGTTTGAGATGAAATTTTAGAGGCTGCAAAAACCCTAACTTCCTTAGATATATTCTCCAAAAATATAGCGAACCAAGATCTGAAATTTGTACACAAGGTTGAAAAATATTTGGCTTCACGTGGTTGCAATTTCCGCTTCTCAAGCTTCGTAGAAAAAAATTTATAGCAAAAATTCCAAGATGGCCGGTTTGAAGAAGTGAAACCCTAGAATCCAAAAGCTCTGATAGCAAATGTTATGCAACCAACTCACAAAATAGAAGAAAATATAGATCATGAACTTACAAAGTATCCACTTTGAGAGGGAAAACTCCTTTACATTACATAAATGAAAAATTCTTGGATGATTCAAATGACAAAACCTTCCTTCTATGTATAGGAGTCTAAGGGGTCATAATATAATCAGAGCCGACATAACAATAATAAAGTAAGGGCACAACAATAACCATACGGTGATACACTAGTATTATAGGGACCTAACCATGTGTGTGTGTGTGTGTGTGTGTGTGTGTGTGTGTGTGTGTGTGTGTGTGTCACGCAACAATATTTTACACATCATATAACATAATTATGGTTAAGTGAGGGATGTCCATTTTGTTTAGGATTCACCAAGTTTCTTGATCCAAAGTTCTAGTTTTCCAACAACATTAAGAAATTCTACTAGGAATGAAACATAAGACATGAACTAAATATACTTCCAAATTTGTGAATGAAATATTTAAATCGATAAACAAAAATTCTTTGTCATTATTATGTAAGAGATTTGCCTTTAAATAATAAGCCATTCTTACTGAGTGACTCTTTGTCATAATTAAAAATAATGTTTTGCTTGATTGAAGAGAAAATTGTCACTATCGGGAATCAACTCAATTCAAATCGATTGAACTTGTATGTTTAAAACCCAGCAATCTAATTTATAACAATAAAATTAAATTCATGCACATCAAATCATAGTTTAAAAAATTTCTTACCTGTCATGATTAATGTATTAAAATTATTTGTATTCAATGTTTTAAATTTATTTTTATTCATTGTAAAATACATTATATAAAATGTCATATTCCATGGAAAATTCCAAGAACGTGGTCAATCCATGATCAAACGAAACCATAACTCTTTAAGAGTATTCATGAGGAGCCTCTGAAATTTCCTGTGGTAATATAATATAAATCGAGATTTAATCTACAACAAAGAACGATATCTGTATATTAAAAAACCTTAAATATTAAGCATTATATAGTAAGTTAATGATTATATAGTAAGTCAATGATTGGTTCACTCTTTTTATTTTTCCTATTGGATGAGAATAAAGTGAGTTCCTATTGGATAGTAAACCAATTATTATGTACTGTGTGACATTTAGCGACGGGTCAGATGCATTAGTTTGTTCGTACGAAAGAAATTTTTAGTTTTTTTATGATTTTCACATTAGTTTTTAGTATATATTTTTTAGCATTCATCATCTCATCGCTGCATGCCTAATCCAATGTCCAAGGGATAACGACTGTTGTTATCTCGTTCCAATGTCATCCAACACTTTCTTCTGATCCTATCAACTCTGCAATGGGAGTTAAACTAGTCAGCTTTACAGTTTACCATTGGATAAATTTTGAGGTCTAAAATGGGCATACTAAGGAATATTCTAAAATAATGGTGGAAATAATAAAATAAAATTAGATGGCATCATCAAATTTTAGAGGGAAAAAAGAAAAATATATTTTGTCAACTCGTATTTTCAACTTATCTCCCTACGGTTTTATGGAAAACTTCGAGGGGGGCACTCATTGGATACAAAATTTAATTCCTCATCCAAGGAGTACCCATGTTGCATACTTTCGATAGACCCTTCTACATGAAAAATGAGAAATACATGAAAAAATGTGATTGCAATCATGTTTTTCATGTATTCCTCATTTCTCATGTAGCAGGGTCCATCAAAGGTATGCGACATGGGTACTCCTTGGATTAGGATTTAAATCATGCATCCAACGAGTACTCTTGGTCGAATTTTGAGTAAAACTGTAGGGAGATAAGTTGAAAATACGAGTTGAAAAAATAAATTTTTTTTTTTTTTAATTTTTAAACATTTTACTTTTTTACTCCAAAAATGGTGAATCATCCCCAATGTTGGCATCATCATCTTGAATCCTATTGGTTCTTATAAAGTTTATTGTGGTTTTACATTTTTGTTTTGAGGCCCATTTTACACCTCAAAATATCTCTAATGATTATACCTGCCGCATGGCTCATATTTTAACTTACACGACAATGTTTTCTAAAAAGAAATATTTTGAAAGGATGTGTTGGGACAGAAATTTGATGTGGCCATATGATGAATTTGTTGTACTTTTTGATGCACATTTATCCCTCATGAGGTGTGATGTTTACTTGGCACTACTCTAAAATATATTGGGAGAATTATTTCATTAAGGTCATAAATCTTCTTAGGATACTGCATCATTATATTTTGAACTCTTTGATAACAATTTCATAACAAAACATACTTCATTGATCTCTCCATGAGCTGATGTTTAGCTGGCAACGCTCTAAAATATATTTATGAAATTTGTTAGGAGAACCATTTCATTAAAGTCATAAATCTGTTTATTATGGATACTACATCATTATATTTTGAACTCTTTTTTCGTGATGATTTCGTAACAAATCATACTTCATTGATTTACTCCATTTGATGCTTGGGAGGCACAAATATTTAAGCGGGTAATGCTTCGAGTAAAAGAATTGAAGATTGTCTAGATTGGTTCTGCGACTGAGGTATTGGGAGCATAACATTTGTATGAACCGATGAGCAATGATTTCCAATATGAGTGACCATGGTTGCAAGGTTTAGTTTTCTTAAACTGATATGTGTTTTTGTCTTGTACAATTTTTCAGGAAGAGAACAGTGGAATGGAGGTGATTATAACATCTCAGAATGTCTAGCTATCCAATTGTTATTTCATTTCAATCATGATCTACTGATCCATACAAGTCTTTACTACCCCATGTAAGTCTTTTGGTGGCAATTATGTCTGATTTATAACAATGATATTAGAATTGGCATTTTACACCCTCGACTTTACTATTGTGACTATGCATATATAGGTAGTCATGATCCAATTCGATTTAGTAGCATGACAGACCTTAGATTTTCGAGGTTCGATGAATTTGAATATACGTGGGATGTTATCAACTAAGGGATCACCTTCTCTACTATATGCGGTACACGTACTTGCAGGGCATATGAGAAGAATATTTGTTGCAAACTTTCTAAATCAGGTTATGGGAAGTTTGATTTGGAAAAGGAAAGTTGTGATCATGTCTACCGTTGTTGTGAAAAGCCTTTGAAAATATTGGAGACTTGTAGCTTTAATAATTGTAAGTGGAAGTACACAGGTATGATGTAACAATCATCTGCAAGCGAATTTGAACTTCCCAAAAAATGCCAAAAATGGATATTTTGAATATATTGGAAAGCTAATAAATGGAGGTTCCTCAAGTTCAATGTAAAAAATATTCTGGAAGATGAACTGGTTAATCTCTAAATTGATTTGGTTGTTCTGCACCACCTCAATGCAAGTTTGATTATTGCTTTTTTTGGTATATGGTGGTTACATATATGAAAATGAATTGGAAATATATAAGATGCATAAGGTATTTTGAATAAATGTTTAATACAATTTTTTTGGTGTTTTGAGTTATATAATTGTTTATAGATTGTGCCTTTTTTGGGGGGATGATCCAAGAAGTCAAAACCTCATAGTAAATAGAGAAATGGAGGGAGATAAAGTACAAATAAAATATGCAGCTCTCCAAATGAATCTGCCTTCACCTGGAGACTTTGAATGCACATAACACTCTATTCCATAAGCCATCAAATCAAATACATAGTTAACCATAGAACATATCAATTGAGTGGTTTCAACCATTTTTCTAAGGAATAGGATGTAAGTCTTAAATAAAATATCACACTCTTAACCTATTACAACAAACGACTAATAATATAATAATCTAGAAAACACTATATTTCTCCATTAATTCCAAGTATCCCCCTTAAAGGAGAAATTCACCCAAATTCATGTTTTTCCTTCCTTTTTTATCTGAAAGGACTGTATTAGTTTTGTTGTGCTAAGTGTCTTTTCAGTTAATAAACATGTGCATACTTGTCTACATTTTTTTGCTTAAGTATTAAGGATTTAACCATGAAATATAAGTGAATTTAGTGAATTAGAAGCATGAAATATGAGCTAATAACACAGAACAACAGTGTATAACAGAAAATAAAACCACACATAACATTTACACAGCAGGCTTGATGAAGCAGTTCACCCCTTCCGGGCTACATCTGTTTGGTCCAACTCCCAATGGCATGTCCATAATTCATTAAGCTCAAAAAATTTCAAATACATATGTTTACAAGCCTCTAATGGATGTTTTATCTACACGAATGTCTCCAGAATGCTCCAATTAGTCTAGGTTGACTCTTGTTTCACCCAAATTGTTCGAAAATTGACCCTCCTAGCCTTTTTCCCAATGACACCTAAAAATCCTCCACTAAATGTGGAGAACTGCACTTTTTTGCAGTTAAATTTGGAAAAAATCATGAAAATTGGTGGCGCGCTTAACCTCCACCAAGGTTAACCGTAAACTTAATTGTTAAGGGGTGGGGCTAGCCACATGCCAACCCCCAAAACCTTGGTTACATTAAATTTTGGGGCGGAACCCCATGCCGAAACCACGGTAACTTTTTGTTTAACTAGAGTTTGTTGTGGATTTTTCCACAACTGTGGGCTTAACCGTCGCACCTGACCACGATTTTTGTAGCCATGTGACAAGAATCAACCGCAAGGTCAGAGTTTGTTTTCGTATGTCCGTTAGATGTCGCGGTGAGTTGTTGTATCATGTGACCACTCAATCGGGGCCACTGGCGGGTTGGGACCGCCCGCGGTCCCCCCCCCCCCCACCCCATATACAAAAGATTTAAAACATAAATAGTATCGACGCCCTATAGGGGTAAGAAACATGGTATAGCGGAGTTGGTGGAGATTCTTCCGTGCACGCCGAAGGTCGCAGGATCGAATCCCCCGGACCTACCAAAATTTTACTAAACCGTATAGGGGACACATGGCAGCATCAGGGTTGGCCACGTGTCACCCATTCATTGGCTCATAAAACCATACTCATACAACTTCATCAACGAATGAAAATGTGCCACTTGGAAAAATATTAATGGCTTGGGAAAATGGAATATTCTTAGGAATATTATTCTTTTGATGATTGTACCTATGCATGCTGACTGGGCATCCCAGTCAAACCTGTCGCAATTTTAGCTAATTGGAGATCGATCAGAACACCATATCTCCCTCATACAACATCATTTTTTTGAACCGTTCATGGTGCCAAAATCAAAAAGGCGAGATCTACTCGGTCGCTGAGGTTCGTCATAGTTTTGAGCACTTTCAAGTTTGATAAAAATTCATGAACTCCTTATCACTTTTAGTGTGAGATGATAAAACACCATAAAACTTGTGGTCTAGTTTTTCCTCATCACAATATGGTTTTCCCTGGTAGTTGATAACATGTAGGATCATTTTCCTGCTTGCAATGACCAACATCTGAGCACTATATTCTTTCCACCCAGGGAGAAATTTATTTTCTTCCATTTGCTCATTGTGAGTCACCTCATCACGTCCCATTCCCCTAATTGTTGAGGATGTGTAATATGAACTGCTTTGTCCTCCATAGGTTACTTTGGAGCTTTGAGATGATGATTGCCTTAAATATGAGTTGTTAGCTCTCTTGAACACGCCTGGGTTTCCTTTCTGCTTTTGTTGTGTTCTTAGTCTTGTATTGCCTTAGTCATCATCTAGATTTTCAACAATAGGTTATGTTGGGGTTCCTATGTTTTGGCAGATTTGGAAATACCAAAATATAAGACAACATCAAACCACTTTGGGGCCCTAGGATCTAGCCCTACTGGGCCTGGAGAGGGATCTCTCCAATAAAACCAAGAATGATATATCTTTGAAGCTCAAATTGAGATATCAGGCTAGGTATGAAGCACAAAGGGGGGGTTTAAATGATTTGGTTGGTTGGTTGCTAGGTTGGCCATGAGATCATAGACTGGGAAAGTAATGGGAGGAAAAGAACAAAACAGCAGGATGTTTCAGCAAAGAGGATAGGTCAAGAGAGTGTCATCCATTGGGCTATGGAGTCATGAAAGGAGAATTACTTGCAACAACTAGCCAAGGCTTTCAGAGGGCAAGTCATCTACACTAAAGGATCTTTGTAGATAGATGGTGGGATGGAACATTAAGGATTGAAAGTGAGAGAAGGAAAGCAACGCAATTTCTGTTTATAGATCAGGTCAGAGGTCATTTAACTCCAGACCTACTTGGACATACTCATAGGCAACTTTCAATGGAGGGACAAAGGGGCAACTTATAGATCGGACCAGAGGTCATTTAACTCCAGGTCAGCTTTAGCATACTCCAAGGGAAAATAGAGATAAGTTTGACAGGGAGATCTTAGAAAGGCCAGCTGGTTGCACAAAGATCCTAGTGGACAGGGCTAACTCTAATCCCCAGTGTTCCCAAATCTTCCAGCTTAAACCCAACAAGAACATCTAAGCACAGATTCATTTAATTCATACATCAGCTGGCAGGCAATGACATCCACTACACTAGTTAAATTAACTGAAATCAACCCTTAGATAACACATTTAGCAGAAAACATTGAAGGCAAGGAGAGCAGAGACATAGGGTACCTAACAAGGGTAAATCCTATGCCATATTTCTGATGCAAGCCAGCAGAACATGAAACAGTATGAAAATGTAATAAACAGAGTTGGAAAAACATCACCAATAGTAATAGACTAGGATCCTATGAAATGTGCTTTGATTAATTGATGCAAAACCAGTCACATACACTGAGCTCAATGGTTGTTACAATCCCAACTTCTCCTCCCAGCCTACTACAATACAACTACTCTGCTACTCCCCCCCAAGACTATTCTAACAGTCAAAATGAATCCCTCTAACAGCAATCGGTAACAACCGAACAACAACAACAACCAACAACCAACTCATTTTAAAACCCCTTAGTGCTTCATACCTAGCCTAATATCTTAACCCTTGAGCTTCAAAGATATACCATTCTTTGTTTTATTGGAGAAATCCCTCTCCAGGTCCAGGAGGGCTAGATCCTAGGGCCCCAAAGTGGTTCTGATGTTGTCTCATCTTTTGGTCTTGCCAATCTAGCCAAAACATGGGAACCCCAACAGGTTCCTTAGACCTTTCATCATGATAAACTGGTAGATCTTCAATTGCAGCATCCTGTGGAGGATATTGCAACTCATCATACTCATCGCCATCAATAAAATTGTCATGTTTACCAAAGAATTCTTCCGACTAAAAAATACTACTAGAATAAAAAAGCTTCCAAACAGACACATGAAAAAGTGATCACCGTAAGGGTCATTATCAAAGAAGTCTAAAAGGACAGACATATTTCCTGTGCACCATTTTACTTGACAACAATTGTAGCTCTCTTTTATCATGTAGCAATTATAAACCTTTGACACAAGGGTTTCTCCACACATAGATTATTTCCACACCAAATTAACAGCGTGGGGAAACTTCTTCGTTGCCCCCTTCTATGCACTATGTTCCTAGAATTTTCAATAGTGGAAATCTTGAACAACAGATCAATTCACTAAAGATCTCAAGCAGCTCCTCCTCGGAAATCTTGGTTTTCTTATTGATGGTGATACAAAGACTTTGTTGTCTCAAAGAAAAAAGACCAGGGGGTAACTTCAAATTGATCTTCTATTCCTTGTTGTACTCCAATCATATTGGTTTCCTTCTACGTGCCAATGACTCCTTTTACATTCACACCACTTTGTGGTACAACAAGTCTGTGATAATGCATATTCAAAGCAAAATCACAAACGTCAAAAACCCTAAACCTTCACAATAAGGAGACACAAGTCTCCTCCAATCCAAACACAACACTTTCTCTAGCACAAGGCAGCGCAGTGTTGGGCTCACATACCTTAACAGAGAAATGAAGGGAGACAAACTATAAATAAACTAAGCAACTCTCCAGTTGAATATACCTTCACTTGGAGACTGTAAATGCACACAGCACTCTATTCCATAAACCAAGAAAGTACATACATATATAAGCATACAAAAAATAATTTGAGTGGTTTGAACTACTTTCCTAAAAAATTATCTAAGTCTTAAATAAGAAATAACAATCCTAACATATTACAACAAACTACTAATAATATAATAATCTAGAAAACCCTAGATTTCTCCATTAATTTTAAGTACGGCTAATTAAAGATCTTCTAATTATCGAATTTGAAAGTTGCGGAGTACCTAAACTTATTTTAGATTTTGTTTGAAGGGCCATGTCTTGTTGGACAGAGATTTGAAATTTCATAACTCTTCGCAATGGTTCTATGAATATAATCTAGCTATATTTTAAAATATGAACCTAATTTTGTTATATTTTATAATATTCTCATATTAATCTCGGTGAAGATTTTTTCATGAATGAATTTTTTGCTAGTTCATTTGCTGCAAATAACTCGAATTCTCCTAACATGGATTATTTTCTACCTTTTTTTATATATATATGTATATACAAAATTATTGTATTCTTACGTTTAAATAATTAAGCTATTCTTGTGAACTTTTTAGTTTATAGATTGTATAACTTACTATTTAATTATTAATAAAATAAATGTAAATAAAATTAATTGATAATGTACTAGCAACTCCTATGGATGCAGATCAGCTGAAGGAATATAAGAAGAAGATGGCGAGGGTGAAGCAGTTGATCCTAGATGGAGTCCGGGATCATATTGTCTCACGTATAGCGGCCAAGGGAACGGCCAAAGAGATGTGGGATCCTCTCTCCACGTTATACTAGGGTACTTCCGAGAAGCGGAAGATGTACCTAGAGGAGAATTTGAGCTGCATCTGGATGTAGAAAGGGGAATGTGTAGATCCCTACCTTACCAAGATTCATGAGGTCTGAGACTAGTTGTCAATTTTTGGGGCAGCGCCTCAACCCATGGAGCTATTGCAATTAGCGCTCAACAGTGTCTCAAAGGATTGGTAGGTATTTCTCCAAAGCATATTGGGTAGAGATAGGCTACCATATTGGGGAAATATGTTGGTCAATGTGTAGCAGGAGGAGTTGAGACGAGCTCTGTAAAAGAGCTCCATTGGGGCAGTGCCTCAACCCATGGAGCTTTTGCAATTGGCACTCAATAGCGTCTCAGAGGATTGGTAGGTATTTCTCTAAAGCATATTGGGTAGAGATAGGCTACCATATTGGGGAAATATGTTGGTCAATTTACAGCAGGAGCAGTTGAGACAAGCTCTGTTAAAGAGCTCCATTGGAGGAAGTAGTAGCAATGGAAAAAAAATTGTGGAGGAGGAGAATGTGGCCCTCACATCTAAGGGTCATAGTTAGGGGAAAGGGGAGCATAGAAAGAATAAGGACCTGTCAAATTTCAAGTGCTTAAAGTGTGGTGATCTTGGTCACTACAATACTGAGTTTCGTCTTAGGAAGAAGGACAAGGAGGAGAATCAAGACCAGCAGGAAGCTTCAGCTAATATCGATAGGTTGTCCTCCAGGTTGGAGGAATAATTTGCTATGATTTCCCACATACTTCCAAGATTGAGGTGGGGTGACATGGAGCTATAGCCCCAAAGAGATACATATGGGCAGGGTCCTTGAGGAGTCCACCTCATGGATCGGTACTTAGCTATGGGAGCCCAAAGTATTGTGTAGCAAGATGGATCAATGGCAGTAGATGTAGTCAGATACCAGAGTGACAGTTGCAGAGACTAGTTGCATTCAGATGTTGGGGAACGTAGTGCAGAGATGGAAATAGTGCAAAGTGGCACAATGCAGAGTCAAAAGCTGCGTAGATTCATTAGAGACAGTGCAGAGGCTAGTAGTATTCAGAGGCTTAGGTGACATATGCATCATACTAATCACAGTTGATTTAGTATTTTGGATGTTTTACAATCGCAAATGTTGCAGTTGCAGCAAAAACAAAAGTTGTAGTGTTGGAAGCAGTACATCAAGTTTAGCAGCAGCACAAATGTAGCATATATTAGATTTTCTTACTGGTTGGTGGGAAGCATTGGCTAGACATCAATAACGTGACAGGAGATGATACAGAGACATGGTGTTGTTACAGGGTGTGTAGCACCAGAACAAATTCCCCGCTAAGAGGGATTGTTAGTTTTTGTAGCATCGAATGTGTTCTAGCCATTATTTTTAGTGGAGATGGTAGAATAGATGAGATCTCCAAAACCCCAAAAATATTTTCTGGAAATTTCTCCTAGAAGTGCCTCAATTAGATTATTAACCATTTTTAAATATTTCCTAAATCTAAACTTAGAGGATATGGTTAATTAATCAATACTAATTGAGATACGGCGAGAATAGTCTTGAAACTCACACAGATCGATCTAGAGATGATCCTATCCATTTATTAAGTTTTAATCTTGTTCGTTGGTGCTCCAAAAGTGGATTATAATAGGAGATCGATGTGGTGATGGAGAATACACTTGAGTAGTTTGATTTTCATGGCAGATCGATTTCCAAAGTAGAAATAGTTAGTTGTTAGAGAGAGTTAGAGATTGAAGCAGTGAGTGAGGGGCAGCGACAATGATCCAGAGGAATATTTCTAGATCCAGAGAGGAAACAACAAGAGGGTATAGTTGTCCCAGTGAGGCAGTGCAGAGGACAACGTAGTAGCTTCAGAGAGGGCAATTCAATTTGTCGGAGAGAAACTTCATTCTCAGTTCCATGGGCCAGGAAAAGGTTCCATAAGGTCAGAGAGATGAATTCCTCATCAACTGAAGGAAAAATGACTTCATCAAAGATTGGTCAGAGGCTTGACGTCATAGTGATTGCGCAGTGCAGCGCAAAGGGTGACGCAGAAGCTTCAGGAAGCCAAGATTTTTGTAGGCAAGTTGTGTCAAGATTTCTTGTGGATGAAGGGTAAATCCCTTAAATAATTTTTCCCAGATTTTTCTTGTTGTGGATTGCTACTTTTAGGCATCCAGATTCTACTCATATTTTCACTACTTCATAGTAATAAAACCCCTCATTTTTGCACCGGTTTTTCTAAGCTAGGTTTTTCCGGGGACTTGTGTCCAAAAATAATTGTGTTATTTTTATGTGTGTGTGCTAGCGTTTATCAGTTTCCAGCGCATAATTTTTTCGCGGGATTTTATTTTTGATGGATGTAGTGTGTTTATTTCAATATTTTTCGTAGCAGATAAATTGTTAAATTAATAACAATTAGGAGAAATAATACCAATTGGTGCAATAGGATTTCATATTGAAGTTAAAATTTTCACAAAAATATATCTAATGATTATACCTGCCATGGCTCACATTTTAACTTACACAACAACATTTTCTAGAAAGAAATACTTTTAAAGGATGTGTTTGGAGAGAAAGTTGACATGGCCATATGATGAAGTTAATATTTGTTGTACTTTCTTATGCAAATCTATCCCTAAAGAGGTGTGATGTTTACTTGGCACTAATCTGAAATATATTGGGAGATTCATTTCATTAAGGCCAAAAATCCTCTTAGGATACTGCATCATTAGATTGTGAACTCTTTGATGATAATTTCATAACAAAACATACTTCATTGATCTCTCCATGAGTCGATTTTTAGCTGGCAATGCTCTAAAATATATTTAAGAAATTTGTTAGGAGAATCATTCCATTAAAGCCAGAAATATTTTTATTATGGATACTACATCATTAGATTCCGAACTATTTTTTCGTGATGATTTCGTAACAAATCATACTTCATTGATTTTCTCCATTTGCTGGTCAGGAGGTACAACTATTTAATCGGGTAGCACTTCGAGTAAAAGAATTGAAGATTTTCTAGATTGGTTCTGCGACTGAGGTATTGGGAGCATACCATTTGTATGAACCTATGAGCTATGAATTCCAATATGTGTGACCATGGTTTCAAGGTTTAGTTTTCTTAAATTGATATGTGTTTCTGTGTTGTGCAAGTGTCCAGGAAGAGAAGAGTGGAATGGAATTGATTATAGAATTTCAGAATGTTTGGCTATCCAATTGTTAGTTCATTTAAATCATAGTCTATTGATCCATTTAAGTCTTTACTACCCCATGTAAGTCTTTTGGTGTAAATTATGTATGATTTATAACATTGATATTAGAATTGACATTTTGCACCCTCTAATTTATTGTTGTGACTATGCATATATAGGTGGTCATGATCCAATTCAATTTAGTAGCATGAAAAACCTCGCATTTTTCAGGTTAAGTGAATTTGAAGATACGTTGGATGTTATTAACTATGGGATCACCTTCTCTGGTATATGCGGTACACGTACTTGCAGAGCATATGAGAAGAATGTTTGTTGCAAACTTTCTAAATGAGTTTATGGGAAGTTTGATCTAGCAAAGGACAATGGTGATTGTGTCTACCCTGGTTGTGAAAAGCCTTTGAAAATATTAGAGACTTTTAGAGTTTATAATTGTAAGTGGAAGTACATAGGTATGGTGCAGCAATCATGTGCAAGTGAATTTGAACTTCCCAAAAAATGGATATTTTGAATATATTGGAAAGCTAACAAATGGAGGTTCCTCGAGTTCGATGTAAAATAATTTATGGAAGATGAACTAGTTAATCTATAAATTGATTTGGTTTTTCTACACCACCTCAATGCAAGTTTGATTACTTCTCTTTTTCCTACTTTCAGTGTCCAACAACTAAGCGCTAGATTCTATCCACCCAAAGAGAATTTTATTTTCTTCCATTTTCTCCTTATAAGTCACCTCATTGCGGACCATTCCCCTAATTTTTGAGGATGTGTAATATGAACAACTTTATCATCAAGTATGAGGGGTTTCCGCAATGCATTATATTAGATATCATTGTTGGGATTCAACTGTGTTAATTTAGTCATTCATCTATGACCATTTCCATGAGAGGTAGTCGTAACTGACAAATTTCTCATTATTTTTTAATAGTCCACTTAGCACTCATTGAATCGGGTGATGCTCACAGGGGTGAAGAAGTGGGATTGAAACTAGTGAAATGAATCACATAGCATCAATCATCACTTCCGGGGCTTGCACCCGGTAACCAGGACTTCCCGGGAGGTCACCCATCCCAGAACTCCTTTGGCTCAAGCGTGCTTAACTGTGGAGTTTTCCCCACAATCAAGCCCACTTAGCTTGCTACCCCATTTGAAAAACCTTAGCAACTATTGTGCCTCATGAACCATTCAAGAAGAGATCCCTTTACTCTTAGTATTTTAAGTATGAGGGGTTTCTGCAGTGCATTATATTAGATATCATTTTTGGGATTCAACTGTGTTAATTTAGTCATTCATCTATGACCATTTCCATGAGAGGTAGTCGTAACTGACTAATTTCTCATGATTTTTGAATAGTCCACTTAGCACTCATTGCATCGGGTGATGCTCACAAGGGTGAAGAAGTGGGATTGAAACTAGTGAAATGAATCACATAGTGTCAATCATCACTTCCGGGGCTTGCACCCGGTAACCAGGACTTCCCAGGAGGTCACCCATCCCAGAACTCCTCTGGCTCAAGCGCGCTTAACTGTGGAGTTTTCCCCACAATCAAGCCCACTTAGCTTGCTACCCCATTTGCAAAACCTTAGCAACTATTGTGCCTCATGAACCATTCAAGAAAAGATCCCTTTACTCTTAATATTTTTAAGTATGAGGGGTTTCTGCAGTGCATTATATTAGATATCATTGTTGGGATTCAACTGTGTTAATTTAGTCATTCATCTATGGCCATGTCCATGAGAGGTAGTCGTAACTAACCTAATTTCTCTCATGATTTTTGAATGATCCATGAACTCCATTTACTTCGGAGTGATGCTCACAAGGAGTGAAGAGCGAGTTTAAAATTCTTTAGAAATGGATCCTCTGCGTCAATCATCATAGGGTCTGCGATAACCAAGACTGGGAATGCTGCTACAAGGCTCCCTCTGGCTCAGCGGCTTAATTGTGGGTTACTTTCCCACAATCAAGCCACTTAACTTGCTACCCCATTTCAAAACCTTAGCATGTGTTTCTCTTAGACACATTCAAGAAGAGATCCCTTTAGTCTTAGTATTTTAAGTATGAGGGGTTTCCGCAGTGCATTATATTAGATATCATTTTTGGGATTCAACTGCATTAATTTAGTCATTCGTCTATGACCATTTCCATGAGAGGTAGTCGTAACTGACTAATTTCTCATGATTTTTGAATAGTCCACTTAGCACTCATTGCATCAGGTGATGCTCACAGGGGTGAAGAAGTGGGACTAAAACTAGTGAAATGAATCACATAGCGTGATCTCATCTTGTCCCGGGGCTTGCACCGTGTTTGAACTACCAAGGTCACCCATCCCCGAGAACTCCTGCGGCTCAAGCGTGTAACGTGGAGTTTTCCACACGATCAAGCCAACACCCGGCTTGCTACCCCATTTGCAAAACCTTAGCAACTGTTATGCCTCGTGAACCATTCGAAGAATCCCTTTAATCTTAATATTTTTAAGTATGAGGGGGTTTAATGATACATTATGTCTTAGATATCATTGTTCGGGATTCAACTGCGTTAATTTGAAAGAATTACCATCATGACCATTTCCATGAGAGGTAGTCGTAAGCGGTAATTTCTCATGATTTTGAATAATTACGCCTTTTCATTTATGAATAGTGTCACTTGACTAGTTCTGTAGTTTTGAATGATCATAATGTTGTCGGGTGATGCTCATAGGGGTGAAAAAGTGGGATTGAAACTAGTGAAATGAATCACATAACGTCAATCATCACTTCCAGGGCTTGCACCCGGTAACTCGCAGTTCCTAGGAGGTCACCCATCCCAGAACTCCTCTGGCTCAAGCGCGCTTAACTGTGGAGTTTTCCCCACAATCAAGCCCACTTAGCTTGCTACCCCATTTGCAAAACCTTAAGAACTATTGTGCCTCATGAACCATTCAAGAAGAGATCCCTTTACTCTTAATATTTTAAGTATGAGAGGTTTCCGCAGTGCATTATATTAGATATCATTGTTGGGATTCAACTGCATTAATTTATTCATTCATCTATGACCATTTCCATGAGAGGTATTCGTAACTAACTAATTTCTCATGATTTTTGAATAGTCCACTTAGCACTCATTACATCGAGTGATTCTCACAGGGGTGAAGAAGTGGGATTGAAACTAGTGAAATGAATCACATAGCATCAATTATCACTTCTGGGGCTTGCACTCGGTAACCAGGGCTTCCTGGGAGGTCACCCATCCCAGAAATCCTCTGGATCAAGCGTGCTTAACTGTGGATTTTTCCCCACAATCAAGCCCACTTAGCTTGCTACCCCATTTGCAAAACCTTAGCAACTATTGCGCCTCATGAACCATTCAAGAAGAGATCCCTTTACTCTTAATATTTTTAAGTATGAGGGGTTTCCGCGGTGCATTATATTAGATATCATTGTTGGGATTCAATTGTGTTAATTTAGTCATTCATCTATGACCATTTCCATAAGAGGTAGTCGTAACTGACTAATTTCTCATGATTTTTGAATAGTCCACTTAGCACTCATTGCATCGGGTGATTCTCACAGGGGTGAAGAAGTGGGATTGAAACTAGTGAAATGAATCACATAGCATCAATCATCACTTCCGGGGCTTGCACTTGGTAACCAGGACTTCCCAGGAGGTCACCCATCCCAGAACTCCTCTGGCTCAAGCGCGCTTAACTGTGGAGTTTTCCCCACAATCAAGCCCACTTAGCTTGCTACCCCATTTTCAAAACCTTAGCAATTATTGTGCCTCATGAACCATTCAAGAAGAGATCCCTTTACTCTTAATATTTTTACGTATGAGGGGTTTCCGCAGTGCATTATATTAGATATCATTGTTGGGATTCAACTGCGTTAATTTATTCATTCATCTATGACCATCTCCATGAGAGGTAGTCGTAACTAACTAATTTCTCAGGATTTTTGAATAGTTCACTTAGCACTCATTACATCAGCTGATGCTCACGGGGGTGAAGAAGTGGGATTGAAACTAGTGAAATGAATCACATAGCATCAATCATCACTTCTGGGGCTTGCACTCGATAACTAGGACTTCCTGGGAGGTCACCCATCCCAGAACTCCTCTGGATCAAGCGCGCTTAACTGTGGAGTTTCCCCACAATCAAGTCCACTTAGCTTGCTACCCCATTTGCAAAACCTTAGCAACTATTGTGCCTCATGAACCATTCAAGAAGAGATCCCTTTACTCTTAATATTAGATAAATGTAATGTGTTTTTCTTTTTTTGACTTGGTTAAGTGTGTTTTTTATTAGGTTATGTGTGTTTTTCACTTTCTAACAAGGTTACAGTTTATATCATGTGCTTGACTTTTTATCCACTCATTAACTCTCAATTTTCCTTTTCTAATTAAGATAAATATATAAGCAAATATTACCAGTTAATATGGGGGGATGGGATAACATTAATATACAATTCTTTCATTAACATGTATCATCACAGGGATGGCATAGATCTTTAAAATATATTAAATAAATTTGAAGACAAAAAAAATCAAATGATAATTTTGCAACAACTTTAAGATTCAAACATTACTTAATACACTTTGAATCAAGTTTGATGGAAGAGAAAACTTTCTGAAGTCATATTGCATAGCAACATTTTTGGGAATACAAGTTCATTTTTTTTAGACCTTCACTTTTGGCATACGATATTTGCATACCAAGTATCCAAGCACATGCTCTCTTCTCATTGTCCAACAAACTACAACCCAACTCTTCCTTCTATGAAAATTTTACTATTTTATAATGACCTCAGCAGGGTTTAGCATTGGTTAGCAGGATTCTATAACATCTATTGGACTTTTATTACAGCCTCTGTGGGTTGCATCACATAGGTTCAAGTAATATCAAGAGAACAATGGAAATTATTGCCTTCTAAGGGGAATTAACTGATCTGGACTCAAGCTCACATGAGCAAAAAATCCTATGCTATCGTGGCTAACAGCTTTGGCCACATGTAAATAAATAACATATAGATATATTTTGGAACTTACCCATAATGGTGGTTGACTTTTAGTCCCTTGCAGACCATAAATGCTAGTCTCCAGTCAGATAGACTGTAAATATTTGTTGTGTTTCCTGCCACTTTTAATGAATTTAAAACATCTCTTTCCACTTGAGGAGAAATTGTTACTACAAAATTGGTTCAAACTACTGAATTAGTCCAAACTCTTCCCCACAAGACGAATCATTAAAGAATAACATCTTCTAATTTGAAAACACCCATTTTCCAAGGATCCATTGAATAGTCATAAAACATGTTTGAAAAAACAAACATTTGAAAAAACATGGACCTCAAAGTACAACAAAAACACAACATTTATATTAGTTTTGAGTCTTGTTAACTCTTGAGGATACATGTGAGTTTGTTTGGTACCAACAACTCATTTTACAAAAACCTTGATTTCTTTCCTCCTTAAAAAATAGAAAATGAAAAATAGTAATTTTTTAAACATACATATATTTTATTTAATTATTTATTATGGGACCTTGAATAGCTCATCAATCTATATATACTTCTATTGCAGCAATTATGTTTTGTTTTAACAACTGATGCATTTAACCTCTTTAATATATATGTAGGCTATTCATTGGCCAAAAAGAATAGCTCTCAACACAAATTTAATACTTAATACTGGCAAATAGCCAAGCGCTCCACTACCTTGCTAGAAACATTAAATTTTGTTGAAGGTAGTTTATTTGCAAATGTAAACATCAAATAGCTATTAAGATGTCACCATAGTTGCAGTGCCCATAATGAAATATATGATGGGAAAAAATCAAATTAGCAAGGGAGTTGTACACTCTGGACAAAAATTGTAATAGTTTTTTTGTGGTAGACTATAATGTGTCATACACTATATTGAATATTAAACCTAAATTAAAAAACAAAACGCTTTACACATAATATTAATATCTTGATTCTAATTGCTTACCTTTTATTACCTAATTGACCCAACAAAAAAAAAATAGTTTCTCAAAAGAATTATGAAATGTGGACCTTATGGTTTGGAAAAATGTGGACTGGTTATTTAGTATTTTCAGAAAAATACAACCCATAATTTATGGTTAAAATGACCAATAACAAACATATATCTAAACCCTATCAGATTCCAACCCTGACTATTCGTTTCATTGGGATTAGAAACTGAATGTTGCATATGTTTTCTGGATGGCACTCGTGAATAAAACCCGTCTAAGTTATATGTGAGCATTGGATTAGTACAAAGGTTCACAAATGCATGATGGTTCTAATTTTTATTTTTTGAAATCAATACAATTTTTAAAAGCTTTTGCAAGTTGTTGCTATACGATTAGTTTGCAGAAGGCCCACCCCTGTATAGAGACCTCAATGTGCCACAATTATCTAGTTTTTTTTAGGTTTGTGTCATTATACCTTTGATTCTTAGGTGTCACCATTCTATAAATACATTTTGGAATTTGAATTTAGAATTGCATTTAAATTTTATAATATGCTAAGCACCTTTTTGTTTTCTTGTTTTTACTAATCGTAATCTAAAGTCTCGTTAACCTTTCTTTGGTCACGAGTGGAAATTAATGTAATTTCATTTCGTTTATTTGCCAAAAAAATTTGATGGGTGTTGTAAATCACATGGATTTTCTTCCTATGTCCATAGTATAATATTGATTACTGTGGACTCCCATTGACCTTTCCATGTTCATGAGTGGATATTAATATAATTTTATTTCATTTATTTGGTAAAATATTTCTCTAGGTATTGTTTTTTTGTTTGCAGTACCTTTTTTATTCTTTAAAGGCAATAATTATTTTGCGTTGTGGTCATACAATGTATAGGGACTGTTTATCATAAATGAAAATTCACTCTTAGTAAGTGCATGTTGCATTATATATTATTTTTCCAATTTTGTTTTGTATTAATACGGCCACATTACTATATATTGCTTGCAAACATATTTCTAATTCTTCTCAGATTTGATGGCATGTCGGTATTCATGTCCAGTGCTCCAAGTCAGTTTGTGATATGTCCATAATCTGGGAACAACTAGATCTAGATCAAGAGGTATGATAGAATTTACTTTTCTTTATGTTTCCTCATAAGTCTGATAGCTTTTAACTTTTTTTTAACAAATTCCTTATCTTTCATATTATAGCAACACCTATGCCTTATGACTATCAAAATAAGATGGTGTGATTTCTTCTTCATTGATTGCATTTATAAATA
Organism: Pinus albicaulis; assembly: GCA_034641835.2. Classification (NCBI taxonomy): domain Eukaryota; kingdom Viridiplantae; phylum Streptophyta; class Pinopsida; order Pinales; family Pinaceae; genus Pinus; species Pinus albicaulis. The sequence continues at coordinate 853,389,229 of CM076580.1, read as the reverse complement.
TTTGAAAACAATAGTTGTTGTGTACACACTATCTCATATTCTTGCACAGAGATGGTTTTTTTTGCTTTAGCTCACTCGTACACATTTAACTATTAATGTGCTTATGTCCTGAATGTAGGTCTGGATCCTATGCAATGATTGCGACATGTTCTCTAAGGTCCAGTTTCATATTGTTTCACAGAAGTGTTTGAACTGCAAATATTACGATACTCGCCAAACCAGGGTACCTGGTCAATAGTGGTACAGTCCTAAGAACCATGGAGTGTTTGTATTTATAATGTCAAGTTCCAATCCTCAGTCATGGCTGTCATATGCCCAGTAATATAACAGTGATTAGAACAAGATTCAATTTTGGATTCCCTCCATTGATGGTGTTATTAATTGGTTAGTGTATTGCTAGGTCTTGGTTCGGTGTTGCAATCTATGCACATTAGAGCTCAGGACGCTTTTTTTGTGGACTTGTAAGTTGTAATTCACTTTAACATGTGGTGAATTCTTAATATTCTTTTTGAGTTGCAGAACAGTTCATTTATGTGGTTGCACATTCAAGACCAAAGTAAACTGGTCGATTTAGATGTCTGTTTATTTTTAATGGAGAATGTTTTACTATATCTATTAATCATTTATTGAAAAGATCCATATTGAAATATTCATCACAAGGCAAATAAGTCTTTCTACAGCCTAGATCCTTATTCCATTATTCACCAAATCTACAAGCATGATATGGTTCTCTTTCTTTCTCTCTTTATTTCTTTGTACAGACAAAATTTATCAAGAACCGACGAGCAACCATGTTCGATGCACTCAACAAATTTTGTATACCTGTAAAAGATGATTGTGTAACCAGTCCAATGTTTGAGGAAAAGTTGTCACAAAGATATTAACTACAGTCATGCCCTGTGATTCAAATGAACAAAGATAATCTTGAATCATCTTCAAATTGTTTATTAAACTCTTCTGCTCCTTGGTTAGGCATTTAGCATCAACAGATCTGCTAGACACCCATTCCTCTAGAAGAACCTTCTGATCAAAACCAACCATCTTCAGGACACTGGGAACAATGATGGGCTTTGTAGCTGATGTCTCACTTTTTCCCTTTACATCTTGTCCTCCAGTAGATATTTTTCTTGCCGATTCACTGCCAATCCCTAGAATTTTGAGAGACTCTTAACATTCCTTAACATCTACAGGTGCGATGTTCATTGTTGTTTTGTTAAAAGTAGGTATATTTGAGTTGCAATTTCCTGTGTCCATTATGCTTGCAACTTTAGGTTCTAGAGCATCAGAACCCCCCCCCCCCCCCCCAACTGGGGCATCTTTTGAATTATTTTCTTTCTTTGCTTTTGTGTCATGATCAGTGAAGTGTTCTCCAAAGAGGAATTTAATGTGCTAACATTTGAACTATTTGTTTCTTGATTCTCTTCATCCATAAGATAAATACTAGGATCTTAATGTACTCCCTCAATTATAATAGGTTTTCCATCCTTCATTGACTTTTTCAAATCATCAGCCAAGCCCTTTCGAACAATTCGACATTCTCTACAAAATTATCTGACAAGCTTTTTCGAAGAACTGAAATATCTAGACCAAACGGATGTTGAAGTCAAAGGCACATCTGTTGAAGTGTGAAGGATCTCATAGACCATGTCAGTCTGTAAGACATTCGACAAGTTCAGGCGTTGAGCAAGCTGGGTAGCAATTGTCGACTTACCAACACATGCAGTCCCACAAACAAGTATTAGAAATGGTACTCTTTGATGATGAAAGCTAGTCATCATCTTGTATCTATTGATGTACTATTGCCTATACCCACGTCCTTCCATGAGTTTAAATAAATTAGCTTCCATATCTGACTGGGATTCATCCAAAATACTGTTGTATACTAGTAGGTTCTTCAGCTCCAAAGTAATTTTAATAGCAACATGATTGGGGATCTTGGTCATCGTTAACATCCTGCTCAGAAGAAACCTGAGAGAACATAATAATGATCCCCATTGTCTCCTAACCAAACTCGAACCTTGACAAAGTCATATTTAAAAGAATCGTTGTGAGCACCAGGTGGAGCGGCAGGTGACGAAGTAGCCAAGGACAAAGCAGCTTGTTCGAAATTCATCATTCTAGTTTCCTTGTTTAGAGTATTTCTTGTACGTATTGAGGCCATGTAATTTGAACATGTAACCCTTCTATCTTCCATGCCCTTCCATTCAATTGTGCTCCTTTCACTTCATGTACAAGGACCCTTTTGATTACTTTCTAATTTTTGTCCCCATTTTCTGTTCTTGTAGTCTGAACTATAGGTTAATGGAAAATGTAAATGTCTTGTTCTTGCAGTATGAGTTGGGGTTTAATGTGCCGATTGTATATGAAATTGGGTTTTAGAGAGACCGAGAATGTAACTTGTGAAAGTTACCCTCTGGGGTTTGTCGGTGAAGACAAAGATGAAGGAATTGTCGCTACTCCCACAAATAACCCCGTAGTGATTTCCATTGTCTGATTTGCTAGAGAGCTCTGTGTTTCTTCCTCGTTGTTTGATTTTCTCGAGAGCTTTGTGTTTCTTCCCCGTCGTTATTGCCATTGTCTGATTTTCTTGAGAGCTCTGTGTTTCTTCCCCGTCGTTATTGCCATTGTCTGATTTTCTTGAGAGCTCTGTGTTTCCTCTTGAGTTGCTGCCACAGCAATCTGACTATAAGGAGAACCCTTATCCCTTGTTCCAGTAAATGTAGTCTAAGCAAGAGCTTTGTGGTTCCTCTTGACTTGCTGCCACAACAATCCCACTGTAAGGAGAACCCTTATCCCTTGTCGGGTAAATGTAGTCTGAGCAAAACTAAATGTTAATGCGCGACTAGATTGTCATGAGTTCAACCGCATTGCCCAATCAACCAGCTAGAACATCTTGCTAAATTCTAGGGCTTCAATGGCCTCAAAATCTCGCACAACACAATTTTCTGTGGTTTTGGTGGGCTTGTAGAGATCTTCAATTCAAGGAATGTAACATACTGTAATTAAATAATAATCCTTCGTCACTAGCCTGCTCACACAACACAATTTTCTATCATTCTAGTGGGCTTGCAGAGATCTTCAATTCAAGGAATGTAACATACCCTAATTAAATAATAATCCCTCGCACTTAATTAGGGCACTATTGAGATCCACGCTACCTCTTTAGGACAACGAATCTCAACAATGTCCCCAACCACAACTCCACAATAGAATGTTTATCGACATAATTAGGAAAATATATCTATAAATATTGTGTTATATATAAATAATGGAGATATGATAATTTGTTAATTTTATAATGTTTATACATTGTGTGGGTTTGATGATTAAGAATATGTTTTTTATTAAAAATATGATTAAAAATATTTTGTGAATTTTTATTTAATTAGCTTACCCTAGAAAAGATTTAAATCTAGAATCTCATGATTACACAATATTTCATAATAACATTGTAGCTAATAAAACTATTCCTATGAACTTTTTTAGTTTATAAATTGTATAACTATAATTTAGTTACTAATAAAATAAATATAAATAAAATTGTTTTTTAATTAAAATTTATTACTTTTCTTTAATAAAGAGTACATTAAAAAATGATATTGTACTAAATTAAAACTATAATTAAAATTTTAAATATATAAATTTTCAAAAAAATTATTTCAAATAATTTAATGTTATCCTATATCATTTCAACTAAATAAACTAAATACACACCATTCATATATACAAAATAACATACATACCACGTAGTAACTCTTACTACTCTTACTAATTTAACTGCTTAATATTTGATTTAAAAAGCACCACACTACATAGAAAATTGATTTTCCCTTTTAAAACTAACATTTAACACACACCTGGTCAATCGGATAAAGTTTTAGTTTAGAATTTAGTCTTGTCACAATTTGAACCAATGTCATCTTTAACCATAGACGAAATTTCTTCATAAGTGTTTCCCCATTTCCAAAGCATAAGCATATTTCCGGTAGAGTATTCTCTCGCTTCATATTTGACATTTCTCAAAAATCTAAGCGTGGTTTATAAATTTCACTTTAATAAATCTAACAGGTTCATGTGGTTGGTTTAAATTTCACTCTGATGGTTTTCATAATTCTGGTAACCGTTTTGGCAGTTTCAACAAAGAAAGTTGAGCACTTTTGTAAAACTTTCAGTTGTATTTGAAAGGTAAATTGGCTAATGACTAGCCATTAGGCTTCAATCGACAATCAAATTCCAACCCTGATTGTGGCTACATTTATAGGATATCGATTATTGAGATAATTGCCTAGTGACTAAGAATTAGCCTCTCGTGGACAATCAAATTTCATCCCTGATTGTGACTACATATGGATTACTATTAATAACTTTTTTTTATTTATGGGAATATCATTTCATTGAAATAACTGCCCACTGTAATTTGTCCTCAAATTTCAGGTCTTTCTACAAAGAAAGATGATGGGTTCGTTAAAAAATTTCACTATATTTAACAAGCAAGCAAATTGGCTAGTAACTGACGATTGGTTTCTCAGGAATAATTTGTCCATCACATTTATAGGATTGCTAATTAATAACTTTTCTTCATTTATGTGAGCATCATTTCATATAGATAAGTATGTGGATTCATGCTATACTTTGGCTCCATGCGGGACTTTTTTATCTTCACTTTCTGAACTTCTTCAGGTTTTGTTTAAAAAAATGCAGACTTTACTTTTGAGCATATGTATTTTCTATATTTAGATAGTTTCTGGTTTTATATTTATGTATATTTTTTATATACATAAATATATTATACATCTAAACAATGTACTAGATTTATCTTTCCCTCATAAAAAATGGGCTTTTTTCCTCTAAAATAAAAAAGTACTGAGTGAACCATTCATAATCATGTGTTTAAATAAATATCACTCAATGTAATGAAAGCGACACTTAAGCGTTAAATAGATTTGCTATTTGGTGCCTATTTTTAGGACCTTTGATCAAGATTTTTAGAGAATCAATATTTCTATATAAATATCACTCAATGTATTGAAAGCGACACTTAAGCATTAAACAGATTTGCTATTGATGTCTATTTTTAAAACCTTTGATCGGCATTTTTACAAAATCAAGATTCTTAGTACTGTTATTTGGTTTGTTTCAATTTCCCTTCATCTTAAAAGTATATCAAATATAAGTTCATTGAAGGATTAGTACATTATTGGAAAGCGACTCTTAAGCATTAAACAGATTTGCTATTGATGTCTATTTTTAAAACCTTTGATTAGCATTTTTACAAAATCAAGATTCTTAGTACTGTTATTTGGTTTGTTTCAATTTCCCTTCATCTTAAAAGTATATCAAATATAAGTTCATTGAAGGATTAGTACATTATTGGAAAGTATGGTAGATTAATTATTTTGCTTAATATTAATGAATTATAGATTATATATTAATCATTTTTATTTATATTATAAATATTATTAAGATGGAAATTTTTATTTACAGTATTTGCAGTGAATATCTAATGGAAATCTATTCATAATTATGAATACAATAAAAGTAACTATCTAAAACTAGAAATGAGAAAAAAACTAGGTGATGGGTGAGCGCTAGGGTTTCTGGCTATGGTGGACCAGTAACGCTGCAGGCTGGGCCTGCCTCAGGCCACGCGGAAGGTGTGATGGGACAGGGGTCCTTATCTGTCAGGGCTCCGCCTATCCCACAGTTTTCCTCCGTGCAAAGTTACTGCGTGGTTTTACCGAGATAGGGTTTTGCGTTTTCAACCAAAATCTGTAAGCTGGTTTTTTTCCGTTAGTTTTTTCACCGGATCGGCGAAGTCTTCCCCCTCACGGGTTTCTAGCTTCTGGGCGACGGGTTAGGGTTTGTGTTTTTACTTTGCAGGAATGGGTCTTGAAAGCGAATTGGTTGATCTGGAGTCGGCACCTGAGGACCTTCTAACTGTTTGGGGCCACGATGTCTCGGTCCAAAACCTGGAGTGTTTCTTCCCTCAGAGGTTTGTGAAGCAAGAGGTTAAACCCATTGAACCTGAGGCGGTCGTTTCTTCTATCAAATCTGCTTTTTTCGAAGGGGTAAAGTCTAAAAAGGGCGACTGTGTCGCTTTTCCCTCTCAGGGGTTTCGCTCTGTAGGTGAAAGTTCCGTGAGGAACGTTCCTGAAGCAACCGGGCCTCTTTTCTCTAATTCGGGGCCAGATCTCTCTGATCTTATAGGGTTTCCGCCTCTATCTGGAGGGCTAGAGGACGTGGTGGCCAGTTGCGGCTTGCATGGCTCGAAAGGGCCCAGAACAGTGAATGACAAGACGGAGAAAAGGCCTGCTTCAGAAGTAGTTTTCCCATGGGCTCTTGAAAGCGATACTAGGGTCCCAGCTCAAAGGAAAATCTTGGATTTAAGTTCCAAAAATGACATTGGGCTCTCGGCGGAGAAGATCTGCGCTCTACCTCTGACCGACTCCTCGGTTGGTGTGTTGGGCGACGGAGGAGAGCACACAAACGAGCCGGTATTGTTGGATAAGGGGTGGAAGGGGTGCCCGCAAAGGGAGATTGCTTCTGGAGGTGTCAGGGAAGAAGAGAAGGCTCAACCTGAAAAGCTTTCAGCGGTTGAGAGTCAGAAGTTTTGCGATTCTGGTGTTCTCAGGGGATCGGAGGAGAGGAGTCAGGGCCCGTCAGGGGGAGGGGCGCCTGAAGATCGACATCACTCTGATTCTGGAGAAGGCGCGGTGCTGGTCATTAAGGTGGGTGGGAAGCGAAAAAAGCAGGGTCCCATAAAAAAGAAGGAGCCCCAGCCTTGTTGCATCGTAGGAGTGGACATACGAGTAGAAGAGGCTATGGCAGCCTCGGAGACAAGGCTTGTAGGCAGAGTGCGAGGGCGGAAATTTTCGGCCGATTACATTCGGAAATGGGTTCATCTGGAATGGGAAAATGCACCAGGAAAGCCTGTGGAGATCAAAGAACTGGAGAGAGGATGGTTCACCCTGCGCTTTGCCCATAAAGACCATGTAAACTGGGTGCTCGATAGGAACTGGAGTTTTGGTAAGCGACCACTCCTTCTACAACGATGGACGCCCTTGTTTGACGCACAGACCGAGAAGCTGAATGAATCTCCTGTTTGGGTAAAATTGCCAGGTTTACCCCTTCAGTTTTGGTTTGACTCGGTTTTTAAGTCCATTGGAGACACTCTGGGGAAGTTCTTGGATTTTGATAATTCTTTTGAGCAAACAGATGATATGAGTGTGGCGAGGATCTTAGTTAGTCTTAACCCCCGTGAAGGGCTTGCAGAGGCAATGACCTTAAAGTACAGGGAGCTGGAGTTCATGCAAAAACTGGACTACGAAAATCTGCCTTTTCGATGCCATCGCTGCCATACTTATGGGCATCTGGCCAAAGAATGCCCGTTGGGCTATCGCCGCCGAAGGAACCCTCTCAAGATGGCCCGAAAGACGGTGGTTTCTCCTGTTTCAAATACTGGTTCGGATCCCACACAGGAACCAATGGAGGAGGAGGCAAAGGATGGGTCGGAGGAGGTGATGTCTGAAGCCCCTTCGCAGCAGATCAACCCCGCCCGGTCCATCGAGCAACTCTATGTGCAGACTGCCTCTCAGGTTACTCCGACTGTTGGGTTTGTGGTGGAGCCACACGAGCAACTCCATGTGCAGACAGCCTCTCAGGTTACTTCGACTGTTGGGTTTGTGGCGGAGCCACAGACGGGTATGCCTCATTTTTTCCCCTCTTCTTTATGCTTTACATATATGGAACTTGTCTCTGCTCTTACGATGTCTTGTACTTATGGGTTTCTTCAGAAGGAATTTTCATGCTTAAATTTGAATCCTCATCCAGTTGATAGTCTTGTGGTTTCGGTACCCTCGCCCTCTGGAGATCCTCCGCCCTCCTTGCTTGTTTCGAATCTCCCCTGCTTTTCTTTGGACCCTGCTCCTCCTTCGACTGCTCCTCCCTATAACTTGAGATCTTTGGCTTTTCGTAATGGGAAAGAGACTGTTCCTGGTGGTCTTGAGCAGGACTTAGTGCCTATAGGGCCTACGAAATCCAGAGGTAGGAAATCCAGCATGTCTAAGGCCAAGCAGAAGGCAATCATTGATATAGTTGATGGGAAACAAAAATCCTTGACTGGGGTGCTTAGAGCAGCAAAGCCACCCTCTGTTTCGTTGAAATGATTCTGCTTTCTTTCAACTGTAGAGGGTTAGCTATTCAACCCAAAAAACTAGCTTTCAGGAGCTTAATCAGGCAGTATAATCCGGATATTCTTATGCTTCAAGAAACCCTTGGTAAAGGGGAGGAAATTATAGCTTTTCTTTCAAAATCGCTGCCTGATTGGCTCTTTCGGGCCATAGATGCAGACGGTCGATCTGGTGGTTTGGTCACCGGATTTAGAGCTGGAAACCTTAAAGAAATTTCCTCCTGGGGCTTCGACCACTCTTTGGCGGTGGAGCTCTACTCCAAGGAGTTCTGTTTTCCCTTACTTCTCTTGAATGTTTACTGGCCCTGTCAGGAAAGGGAGCAGTTCTGGTCCTCCTCCTTCCAAAAGTCTTTTCTGACCCACCAAAACTTGATCATCGGAGGAGATCTAAATTTCTCTCTTGGGGTTTCGGAATCGTGGGGAGCAAATGCCAGGGCGGACCCCTTAACTGATTTTTTTATCTCACAGATTGCCTCATCCCATTTGATTGACCTCTCTCTTCTCAAGGCTAGGCCTACTTGGCGCAATAAAAGAGTTGGTGATGACTGGGTTGGGAAGAAGTTGGACCGCTTTCTCCTGGGAGAAGCCCTATCTGAGAAACTATCTATTTTTCGTCACTGGGTGGGGGAAGGGGGCTTGTCCGATCACTTCCCGATTCTGCTGGAGGCAAAGGGAACTCTCAAAAAACCAGGGACCCCCTTCAAATTCAATGCCTCTTGGCTGTCCGATGATTCCTTTGTTTCCTTGGTACATTCCACTTGGAGGAGGGATGGGCTAAGGGAGGAGGGGGTATTAAGTCGAAGTAAGGCTTTTATGGATAATCTGAAGGCTTTGAAAGCTTAAACCAAAATCTGGGCTTCCCATAAGGCATCACTCGAAGATGAGAAACTAAGGGCCATAAACTCTGAACTTGAGCTACTGGAAGCCCCGGATGGGAGGGGATATGCCACAGTGGAATCTCGTGACAGAATTCGGGGTTTGGAGGCAGCCAGAAGGAAGTTCCTTCAAGTAAAGGAGGAAAGTTGGCGATTGAAGAGTAGAGCCATTTGGCTTCAGGCGGGGGATGACAACACAAAGTTTTTTCAAAATTATGCTAAAGGGAGGAAAAATCTAAATACCATATGGGAACTGCCTAAAGCAAATGGGGAAAAGGCTCAGTCCTTTGAAGAGCTTGCCTCCCTTGGAGTTGCTTAATTCAAAGACCTTTTTAAGGCTCCTGCAGAAGCTTCAATTGCTGAAGTTATAAGAGTAGCCCAGTTTTTCCCAAGGTACATTGAAGATGAAGGAAACGACCTTTTGATGGCTCCGGTGTCCAAGGATGAGGTGGAAGAAACCCTAAAATCGATGCAAAAAGAGAAAAGCCCAGGCCCGGATGGCTGGACTGTGGAATTTTTTCTACATTTCTTTGACTTTTTGGGTGATGACCTGACAGCGGTGGTGGAAGAATCAAGGGTCACAGGATTGGTCTATCAGCCCTTTAATGCCACTTTCCTGACTCTCATTCCTAAGTCGGACCAACCTTCATCTTTCAATGACTTTCGCCCCATCTCTCTCTGCACTTGTTTATACAAGGTTATTGCTAAGATCGTTGCTTCCAGGTTGAAACCTTTCCTCTCCAAAAGCATATCCGAGGAACAGTTTGGCTTCTTGGATGGGAGACAAATTCATGAGGCTGTGGGAGTGGCCCAGGAAACTCTTCACAGTCTAAAAAGAAGCCGGAAAAAAGGGGCTATCATTAAAATTGATCTCTCTAAGGCTTATGACAGAATCAGTTGGATGTATCTAAGGCTTCTCCTAACTCATTTGGGGTTCAGGCATGATTTTGTAAGGTGGATCATGGCGTGTGTCACCTCTACCTCGATTGCAGTTCTGATAAATGGTGCTGCCTCGGACTTTTTTAAACCGCAGAGGGGTCTTCGCCAGGGGTGCCCTCTTTCCCCCCTTCTCTTTCTGCTAGCAGCTGAAGGCCTAAGTTTACTGATCAAAACGGCGAAGAGACAGGGTGAAATGAAAGGAATAGAAGTAGGTCTGAATCTATGGGTGACACATCTCCTCTTTGTTGATGACATTCTTATTTTTAGTGATGGGAGCCGGGAGGACTGCTGCTGTCTTAAAAGGCTCCTAGACCTCTTTCTGAAAGCTACGGGACTGGCCATAAATGATCAGAAATCTTCCGTTACAACTGCAGGGCTCTCCCCTATTGAAGCTAATAGAGTAAAGGAGATTCTCTCTTTTGATCTAAAGTCTCTTTCGGATCTGTTCAAATACCTTGGCTTTAAGCTGAAACCTGACTCCTACAGGGTTCAAGACTGGAATTGGCTCTTGGCGAAAATTGAGGACAGAATGAAACATTGGAGTTTTAAATGGTTGTCAAGGGCAGGCAGGCTTGTGCTGATTAAATCTGTGATTTTAGCCATCCCTCATATGGGTGCCTAAATGTATCTTGATGAAAATAAAGAAAATCTGTAGCAGATTCTTATGGGCTGGACAGAAGAAGGATTATGTTGCTCCTTGGGTTTCCTGGGAGAAAATTGCCCGTCCGAAAAAATGGGGGGGGTGGGGGATAAAGGATTTGTTCCCTTTCTCTCAGTCTTTAGCAGCTAAACTTGCGTGGAGGCTGATTGTTTCTGATAACCTTTGGACTGCTGTGACTAGGAGGAAGTATATTGACCCAGCCACGCCCCTTGAATGGATAAGACAGCCTGTAAAATCTACAAGGAATTCCTCTGTGGTCTGGAAAGCATTGGTGGCAGCAGTTCAGATTATCGAAAAAGGATTGGCTTGGAGAGTGGGAGATGGGAGCTCAATAAGGCTAGGAAGGGACCCGTGGGTGGGCTGCTCGGACTCTTTCGCTCTCTCAAGAGGCCTGCTTGAGCTTTTAAACACCAGAGGCTTTTTCTCACTCAGTCAAATCGCTGATAGTGAAAATTCTACAATCTGGAGACAGGAGTGGCTCACAGCGACTGATCTGGCCCTAGAAGAGAGGTGGCACGATGAATGGGGTACCTTTCGCGCAGGACTGTTGCACTCCCATATCCGTATTTCAAACGAGCCAGATGAGCTGCGGTGGGTGTACGCCCAAACAGGTTTCTACTCCCCAAAGACGGGATATGAATGGCTCATGTTACAAAAGGGGTGGGGGGAACCAATCTGGTGGGCAAAGTCTTTGTGGAAGCTGAAAGGGCCAGCAAAGACCCGGCTGTTCTTCTGGTGTGTTCTTCAAAGAAAAGTACCTACCTGGGATGCACTCCAAAAAAGGGGGAAGATAGGTCCAGGCTGGTGCTCCTTATGTAAAGAGAGTGAGGAAACACCTCAGCATATTTTCCTTGCCTGTCCTTTCTCTAAAAGTCTCTGGAATGAAATGCTAAGACTCTCAAAGGTCCCCCAAAGTTGGGGAGGGGAGGATATAGCCGAAGCCTGGAACAATTGGTGGCAGCAGGCCCCAAATGACAAAGTCAGAATGATGCCCCTGCTGGTTGTATGGGGAGTATGGCTAGCCAGGAACCACCAAATTTTCAAGGACTCTCTCTTTCCCATTGCCAGACTAGCAGCCGAAGGAGTAGCCATTTTTGAAAGCATTCCACAGCCTTCAAATGCTAGGAGTGATAGACCGGTGCAGGTAGAAGAAATAAAGGGCTCCATTCCGTGGGCTTATTTTGATGGAGCCTCAGACATAAACAAAAATTGCGGAGCTGGTCTGGTTATTAACTATCCCACTGGACTTTCTCTCAAAGCCTCCATTGGACTGGGTACTGGATCAAATAACTTTGCCGAGCTTAAAGCACTACATTTACTGCTGTGCTGGCTTTTGCAGCGCAACGAGCGGGAGGTTCAGATATTTGGGGATTCCCTGAATACAATCAAGTGGGCTAATGGCTCACATCATTGCAGAAACTTTCTATTAATTCCTTTGCTGTCTGAAATTATACGTCTTAAAAGTAGTTTTGCTGATTTGAATATTTCTCACATCTACAGGGAAAGAAATGCAGAAGCAGACAGCCTTTCTAAAAAAGGCATTGAGCAGGTTTTGGACCAATGGTCAGTTGAAGAAGTAGCTGAAGGGAGAGCAAGGAGACTCCCTCCCCCTGTCTTTGTCTAGTTCGGGAGCTGCCAACAGCTCGTTTTCTTTCACTGTTTTTATTTCATGTATATATTTTCCAGTTTTTGTAATCCTTTTTGTATATGTTCTAAAAAGAAAAACTAGAGAAAAAAAAGGCATAACTGTTAAATCCTCAGCGCTGTTTTTCCGGTTTCGGAGGCCTGAGCTGATGTATATTTTTGTCAAAACAGCACTTTCAGCCAGCACAGTATTTACTAGCTGGTATTTGGACAGTCGTGGTGGTGAGCAAATCCTGTTTCGGTGTTTTTCCTTAATGGAAGCCGGGGATTGCTTACACCAGATTTTGGTTTTTTGTTTTAGCTTTTGTGGACAGAGCTGTTGGGTGGTTCTTGTTTAAAAACAACAAACAAACACACAGCTGCGTAAGTTTTTCTCTGGAAAAGGGAAAGAAATGCAACGCATATGCTATGTAACCCTCTTTTTTAATAGAAGGTTCGATTTTTTTCTGTGGAAAAAAAAAAACTATCTAAAACTCAAATCAGACAATGTAAAAGTGACTTCACACTTTCAGAAAAAATTCAAAAATAATAATCATATCAAACTTATTATATATATCTACGAAATTTATATTAAATTATAATATAAATAATATATATTTAAATAATAAAAATTAAATTATAATATGAAAAGAAATCTATTCAAATAACGAAAATCAAACAATATTACTTTACACTTTATTAGTATAATATTTAAAATAATATATATATATATATATATATTAACTAGAAATTTCTCGAAATTTTTTTATAATCTAAATTTACTATTTTTAAAAACAAAAATGTATTTTCCATTGTTTTTTCTTTGTCGAATAATTAAAAAATTATCAATATCAGTCTAATAAGTACGGTAACATAAAGAGTGGTAAACCCAAAGCACCGTGGGAAAAAATATTTAAAATTAAATTATAATATAATATTATTTTTTTAATTTTAATATAATATTATTTTATTTTAATTTTAATTTATAATTTAAAATAAATTTTGTTTTATTAAAAGTTTATTTAATAAAAAGTTTTTTTTTTTTGGTAAATTAGACTAATTCTATTAAGAAATCATATGGTATAGAGTGAAGTTACAATCAAGCCAAGCAAAAAGCAATGGATCCGAAAATGATGAACTATCAACCTCGGTCTCATAAGTAACCAAGAAATAAGCAAAACGGATCTAGAGGAGAAACAAGGAAACAGAAGGAGATAGTCACTGGAGTCTACCCAGAATGGGTTGAGTCCTCAATACGACATTTTCTCCCTTTCTTTTTGTTAGCAAGAACCACAGATAAAATATGCACAGAATTGAAAAGAAGGAGTTGTAGCTCTCAGGTGAATACTGCACCTGGAGACTACACTCAAACGGAGAGATCACTCTACATTCATGAATCAGAAATTACATCATTAAGTACATCACAAGAAATCAGGAAGTTGCAAACAAACTCCTAAATTCTAGGAACAAATCCTAAACTAAGGAGATACGTTACAACTTATGTAACCTTTTCTCCATTAATACACAAATAATATAATTATTTTCAACTCCCCCCCTTAATGGAGAAAGGATTATCCTGAACTCCTAGCATCGTTCTAAACAGTTCAAACTTCACACGTGCAAGAGGCTTAGTAAAAATATCAGCCATATTGTCACAAGTTTTACAATATTCAACACAGATTTCTTTTGACTGTAGTTTCTCTCTAACAAAATGGAATTGAGTGTCAATATGTTTGGTGTTTTTATGAAACACTGGATTGTATGCTAGTTTAATGGTGCTCTGGTTTTCGGTTTTGATGGAAGTTGAGTTTTTCTGTTATGTTCTTCTCCTGCGTCATTAAGAAGCTTTCTCATCCAGATCGCTTCACACGTGGCTGCACACAATGCTTGGTACTCAGCTTCACATGAAGATAGTGCTACAGTGCTTTGCTTTTTGCTGCTCCATGCTATGACCCCAGATCCTATGCTGAATGCATAACCTATGATAGACCTTCGATCATCCAGGTTACCTGCCCAGTCTGAATCTAAAAAACCTGCTAGAGTAACATCAGATGTGTCAGTGTATAAAATACCATAATTAACTGTACCACAAAGATACCTCAACACGCTTTTTGTTGCTACCCAGTGACTTTGAAGTGGTTTAGACATGAATTGGCTCAACACACTAACAGAGTATGCCAAGTCTGGTCTAGTTGTTGTGAGATATATCAAACTCCCAACTAGCTATCTGTACATAGTGGTATCCACCTCCTTAGTGCCATTGTCACTGCACAACTTCAAATTCTGCTGCAATGGTGTTGCTGCTGACCTACACTGATCCATGCCAAATTTTTCTAGCAGACTTCTGGCATACTTTCCTTGAGTAAGAAAAGTATGTCCAGTATCTCTCCATACTTCCAATCCCAGACAATAATGGAGACTTCCGAGATCTTTCATTTCAAAAAACTTGTGCCATCAACCTTTTGATTTCTTTGATTAAATTATCTGCATTTCCTGTTATGATCATGTCATCCACATACAAAGAAATCAAAATGATCTGCCCCTGTTTATTGTACTTGGTATACAAATTTGGGTCATTCAAACTCCTATGAAAACCATGCTCTAAAAATAAAGAATCAATCTTTTCGTACCAAGACCTGGGTGCTTGTTTTAAGCCATATAATGTCTTTTTCAATCTGCAAACAAGATGTTCCTGCCCCTTCTTTACAAACCCTTCAGGCTGTACTAAGTAAATTTCTTCTTTTAATTCACCATTTAAAAATGCAGATTTAACATCAAGCTGGTGTAGCTCCCAATTGTGTTTACTTGCTAGAGAAATAAGCATTCTGATAGTATTTAACTTTGCTACAGATGCAAAGGTATCATCAAAATCTATACCTTCTTGCTGTGAGTACCCCTTTGCAACCAGCCTAGCTTTTAGTTTTTCTATACATCCATCTGCATTCATTTTAGGTTTAAACAACCATTTACATCCTATGGGTGTTTTATCTTTAGGCAGTTCAACTAAATCCCAAGTGTTATTTCTAAGAATAGATTCAATCTCCTCATTCATTGCAGCCCTCCATGCCTCAGATTGACTAGCTTCTTTGTAATTAGTGGGTTCTACAATGTTTAAAAAATTTGACATCAAAGCATAGTCTTTCAATCTGGATGGTTTTTGAGTCTTCCTACCTGATCTCCTTGGTAGGGGACTTACCTCAAATTTGTTTTCTTCATATTTATTTGGGCTTGCATTATCACTTTCTTCCTGCTCTTCTTTCTACTCTTCTTTCTGCTCCTGCTCTCGTTCATCCTCGCTGCTTTCCTCCATCAACAATGGAATGTGCCAATCATCATCACTATCATCTTTCCCTTCTTGAACCTGTTCATGAAACACTACATCCCTGCTTGCAAATATCTTATGAGACTCGGGATTGAACAACTTATATGCTTTAAATTCAGTGCCATATCCAACAAAGATGCATTTGATAGCTTTAGGGTCTAATTTCTTCCTATCAGCTTTGGGTATATGGGCAAAGGCTTTTGACCCAAATACTCTTAAATGATTTACTGCTGGTTTGAGTCCATATAAAGCTTCAAAAGGGGTTTTGAAGCCAAGACATCTGGTAGGACTTCTGTTCTTTAAATAGACGGCAGTATTAATAGCTTCTGCCCAAAAACTATTAGATAGACCCTTACCTTGTAACATACTCCTTGCGCACTCCACCAAAGTTCTGTTCTTGCGCTCTGCCACTCCATTCTGCTGTGGTGTGTGTGGCACTGTAAACTGCTAAACAATCCCATGAGATTTACAGAATTTCATGAATTCCCCTTACCTGTATTCTCCCCCTTGATCAGAGTGAAGAATTTTTATGCTTTTTCCAAACTGTTTTTCCACCAAGGTTTTAAATTCTATAAAGTACTGGAAAGTCTGACTCTTTTTACTCAGAAAATAAACCCATGAATATCTAGTGCAATCATCAGTAAATAACATAAAGTAATATGCACCACCTAGCGACCTCGTTTGCATAGGTCTACATATGTCAGTATGCACTAGTTCTAGGATATCTCTTTCCTTCCTTCTATCATGCACAGGAAACTCTTCTCTATGCATTTTACCTAAGGCACATCCATCACAATTTGACTGAGTACTATGAAAGACAGGGAGTCCCTCGACCATACCTTTTCTTTGTAATAACATGAGGTCTTGCAAATTCAAATGACCGAATCTCTGGTGCCAGAGTTTTTCGACTGTCGATCCACCTGCAACCATGGCTTGTTGTGGTATACTTTTTACATCCAATCTGTATAGGCTTCCTACATGCACGCCTGTTGCAACAATTTCTTTCCTGCAATCCTTTATGACACAATGAGTCTTGAAGAATTCGACTTGCATATCTTGATCAGTTATTATGGATATAGATATCAGATTTTTCTTAATCCCGGGTACATATAAAACATTTTTAAGACGACTAATATCACCATTTGGTAACTTTACCGGAATATCCCCATAGCCTTTAATCTCGTATCCATTATCATCTCCTAAATAAATTTTTGATCCATATGTACTTTCTTCAAGAGTTTCAAAACATTCCTTCTTACCTGTCATGTGAGAGGATGCACCAGAATCGACATACCAGATGTCGTCCTCATTAGATGCTGAAAGGGCACAGTCAGCTGTGAACAGTTGAAATTCGTGACTGAAATCTTCATCTTCTTCAACAAAGTATGCTCTGTGCTTCGCCATCGCCAATTTTTTCTTTGCATCATCGGCCTGCTTCTTAAGGCATTCAATCTGTATATGACCCTTCTTTCCACAATAATAACATCTTTTTACAGGATGATTTACAGACAAAATATGCACAGAATTGAAAAGAAGGAGTTGTAGCTCTCAGGTGAGTACTACACCTGGAGACTACACTCAAACGGAGAGATCACTCTACATTCATGAATCAGAAATTACATCATTAAGTACATCACAAGAAATCAGGAAGTTGCAAACAAACTCCTAAATTCTAGGAACAAATCCTAAACTAAGGAGATACGTTACAACTTATGTAACCTTTTCTCCATTAATACACAAATAATATAATTATTTTCAACTACCACTTGAAGATTGTTGTTGACTGTAGGAAGAGTCTCCTTATCCGAATCGGATGAAGAGGATTCATGAGTGTGTTTCTGTGTATTCAAAGAAACAGTGGGTCCCTCAGGACCAACCGAGCCTACAGCCTTTGTCTGTGTTGCAGCCTCCAGTTCATCTTCAGACTCCTCCTCATCTGCGCTGAAGGACTTAATGTCATCCATGGGTGGTGGATCGCATGGTTTCTAGCTTTTAGATTTTGATTTATGATTTCCTTTCTTCTTTTTCGCGAGGAATGTGGTGCATGTGTTTTGAAGGTGCCCTGTTTGATGGCAGTGGCGGCATCGGAAGGCGGTGTTCTCGTAGTCCAGGGAGTGAGTCCACATGAGATCGCCAACTTTGAGGTTGATTAGATCAGGCGGACCTTTACTGATGTCTATTTCAATGCAAATTCTGCCATAGATGTATATTCCTTTATCCCCCATGGAGAAATCCGTTTCCAGAAAGTGGCCTAAGGTATTTCCAATTCCATGAAAAACAAAGTAATGCTATAAGTGTGGTGGTATAAAAAGGGTAATAATAGTTATCTTTTCTTTTAATTTTTACCATTCAATTTTAAACTAAAATAACCTCAATAACATTAATAAT
>CM076580.1:853226968-853371133 GCA_034641835.2 Pinus albicaulis | reverse complement strand
AATTAATCTTTCTGAAAAAGGTTTGCAGCTCTTTTATGTTTATGGGGTGACTTATTTGTAATATGCCTTCGATTTTTTGGGGGTCTATTTTTATTCCCTCTTCTGAAATGATGTGACCTAGGAGTTTTCCTTCTAGACCGAAAGGTGTTTTCTTGGGGTTTAGGGATAAACCATATTTTCTACATTTGTTAAAAACCTTTCTTAAGTGCACCAGGTGTTCTTCATCTGATTTGGAATAAACCGTAATATCATCAATATATATGACTTTGAAATAACCTATGTCTTCTGAGAAGGCTATGTCCATGGCTCGTTGGAATGTGGCACCGACATTCATCAATCCAAAGGGCATTTTAACGTACATAAAAGTGCCCCAAGGTGTCGTGAAAGCTGTTTTGTGTTGATCAGTGGGGTCAACCAACACTTGGTTATAACCATAAAAACCATCAAGTAATGAGATCCTTTTAGCACCTACTACCTTTTGAAGTATATGGTCCATTTTAGGCAGTGGATAGTTGTCCTTTAAACAGGCTCTATTTAGATTTCGGAAATCGATATAGAGTCTGATTTCACCAGTCTTTTTCCTAACTGATACTAGATTTGAGGCCCACTCAGAGTACCTGAGGGACAATATTATCCCAACATCATACATCTTTTTGATTTCCTTTTCAACCAACGGTAGTAAGACTGGGTTTATTCTTCTTAACTTTTGTTTGAAAGGCTTCTAGTTTTCTTTAAGGGGAATCTTATGTTGGATGATGCGGGTGTCATATGATTTAAAATCTTGGTATCCCCATGCGAACACATCTTTAAATTATTTAAACAACTTGATATACTTCTGCTTTATGTGAGGAGGGAGGGTTTTGGATAGTTTGATCTTTCTTAGTTCTTCCGGGCTTCCTATGTTATATTATTCTATGTCGACCTCGGTAGATTCCATTTTAGGTTTTTTGGCCACATCGTTTAAATCAAACAATTCTTCTAAAGGTGCAAGCCCTCTGGGTATGGTGTCATTTTCATAGTGTAAGACTTCAAGTTCCCTTTGGTCTATGTCCTCTCCCATCTCAGTTTCATATGAATGATTTACCAAGTTTACATCTATCCAAGAAGGTAAATTTGGCTCTTGATCTTGATTTTTTCCAGGTTTCTTTTCTTCATTTTCTAAGTCTGTTTTGGTTACTTCAAATTCATTCTTAGATTGTAAGAAATCATCAATTTGATCATCATCCTTGAATATTTTCCAATGGTCAATATTATCTGGTACTATAGGGCGATGTTTGACCTGAATATAGTATTTCTCGCTTAGACATGGTATTTGGCCATTGCTTGCAGCTAATGCAAGTTCATTTGCTAGGCTATTTTGAGCCCTAGGAATATAAGTGAGTTCATATTTTTCGAAGGTTTTGAGGATGTCTAAAGCTGCATTTCTATATTATTTTAGTCTTGGGTTTTTTGCGGAATATTTACCTTTGATTTTCCTAATTACAAGTTCTGAATCTCCCTGGGCTGATATTTTCTTGGTGCCTAAGTCTTTAAGTATGTGCAGACCAAGGAGAAGGGCCTCATATTCCGCAATTTTATTAGTACATTGGAATTCTAATATGAAAGAATGACCTTCATTAGTATTGTGTTTCCAGATGCCGGCCCCCGAACCGTTTTTGCCATAAGAACCATCAAGGCTTATACTCCAAAGAGCTTCTTTTTCATATATGATACTGATCCGGATTTATGCAGGAACGCAACAGAATAAACACATAACCATAAATACAGAGATGCAGTGGAAATAACACTTCATTTCATTAATATCAAAGAACTGAAATTTGCTTACAGACAGAATGGAAATAAAACTAGCTAGGGCGCTGGTAGCTATCTCTGAGAAGAGATGTGGCGGCTACGGGCCTCTGAACTGTGTTACAATGAGGCTCGAGGGCCTATTTATTATTGAGAAACAATGGAGAACCCTCAACATCCAAAAAACCTAACCCTAGGAGATGAAGCGCCAAAACTATGGGCCCCGTTTGGGTAAATTGGTGTTTCAACTTCCCAGGGACGTAACTTTGGCTTACTATCTCCGTTTGACGCACATGATACATCATTAGAAAGCTCTATCCGAGGACTACAGCTTCCGAATAAGAGCTCAGGTTTGTCATCAGTTAGCTTTAAAGTATCTGCCTCATTTCCTATATAAAAAACTTTGACGATTTGATATCTATACCTATCTACAATTATTAGCTCAGTAAGGGGTATAGTTATTTTTATTTTGGAAATTTCCCCTTCGAAACTAAAAGGAGTTTGTAGCTTGGACAGATTTGTTTCAGCTTTTTCGGACATGACTTTATCTATGTTCTTAATTTGCTGACTCTGGTTCGGGACTTTGTTTGACACAGCCATCTTGGGGGTCTTTGTGGAGGTACTAGGAGCATCTGAGCCAAGACTTGTTTGAATAGCTTTATCTTTGTTTTGGTCAATTTTCTTCACCACGATCTTGTTGCTATCCATGGCTTTTTTAAGGATGGTATCAGGGGTTTTAGCAGTGTCAGGGCTACCCTTCTTGGATTTGTCTTGGTTTTTTTTGCTTCTAAGGTTATACTGCTTGTGAGCTTCTATAATGGCATTCTAAAAATCTATGGAAAGATCTTCGGGATCTTCATAGTTGGTTTCGTCCTGATTTGGAGAGAAGAACTCTTGCTCTTCTGCTGTGAGGTAAACCTCACTCTCGTTATTAGAACCTATGAGGTTCAAATTATTTTCATCATTGGGTTCAGTATCCTTATCATCCTCATCAACATAATTCTCACCGAAGGATGGGCTGATTTGTTGGTCTTTTCCCCTTGGTTTATTTTGAGACTGGTCTCTTATAAAGTTCTGGTTCTGATTTTGAGGGTTTGGCTGGTTGTCCTTAAGAGGTGCTTTTTCACTCATTTTTTCCCACATCTTTGTCATGGATTTGACTAGGCCATCTATTCTAGGATCTAAGGAAAATACCGAAGGCGAAAATTCGTCCTGGTGGGTGACTCCCTTTTCTGCTCTTATCCTAGCTCTCTTTTCGGCTAAGTTGGCTTCTGCATTTAGAGCCACTTTTTGCATTTCCTCTAAGGTAGGGGGGTCCTTGTCTCTTAGTTGATAAGTCATGTCTAGGTCAAAGCCCTCGGGGAATTTTGCCAAGGCTGAGCCAAGTGGGGGTTTGAAGTGAGGTGGGAGGGCGTTATACACACTATTGAACCTAGTGCAATATCCCTAGACACTTTCCCCATTTTCCCATTTTAGATTGTTATACTCTGATAGGATTTGAATGGGGTTCTTTCGGATTTCCCACTTGTCTATGAAGGTTTGGTAGAGTTCTGGGAGATTTTGGATGCTGTTTGGAGGCTTTTAAACCATTTTTTGGGTTCTCCACCTAAGCTTTGGGAGAACATCCTCATTCTGATGGTCTCGTCTTCTATTTCCATGTATTCAAAGGCATCGCTAATCCTATCTACATGTTGTTGAGCTGTGGTAGCCTCAACTCCGGTAAAGTGTGGGATTTTGGATTGATAGTCATTTTGTAAGGGAGCCAAAAGTTGTGGCAACACCAAAGGTGCATACCAGGCTGCCATAACGGGAGCTAATGGATGATGTACAAAATGAGGGCTTGTGGGCATGGAAAATTTTAGGGGGCGAATTTTAGCCCAAAGGTGAAATTTAAGGGTTTTATAGTTTGAGGAGGTGAATTTTTTATATTGCACCCATTTTTCTATAGTTAACAACTTAGCACAAAATTTATTTAAAAATAAATAATTATTATATTTTAGCCCTCAAAGCGGATAAAAATTGAAAAGGTAGGATTCATCTAGATTTACATTACGAAGGGGGAAGCGATAAGGTTTGGAGGTTGGACTCATTGAATTTGGGCGGATTCACCTCGATTTGCAAGTTTTGAAGTTCGATTTGGTTGCAATAACCAGATTTCTTGGATTGCGAAAGCTTAGATTCCCCTAGTTTGAAGGTTGGACTCGTTGAATTTTGGCGAGTTCACCTCGATTCCTGAAGTTTGAAGTTCGATTTGGTTACGATAGCCACGATAGCCGAGATTTCTTGGATTTCTTGGTTTGAAAATCGAGGGTAAGGTTTAAATTCATCTCTATAAATTACGACTTGTTAATCCTTGTCATTTTGAGCAAGATACGATTTGGTTGCAATAGCGGTTCTTGGTTTGCATCGAGGGTAAGGTTGAAGTTCATCTCTATAAATCTATAAAATACATTTTGCCTAATCCTTAAGTCATTTTGAGTAAGATACAACCGATCCTTTCTGTCATTTTCGAGCAAGAGACAACGATGATCCAAGGAGGCTCCGTGTTGTAATTTACCGTGTACTGTGTTAAGTGCTGACTTTATTTTATAGAATTTGATCTTAATTTATTTGGAAACTATAATTGCTTGTAAGTTTCTCTAATTCTCCTTTTAATTTCTTTGTATATGATGTCAACTGCAAACATTGGTTCCAGTTCATCAGTTTGACAAGTTACCAAGCTATTTCATTTTTGCTGGTTTGGTTTTTACTCCCTTGACTCAGCCCTATCTTCATGAATATGGAGATGACTGGTACAACACTTCACCTCGTCGACTGTGTGAGCATGCTCTCACAGCAACACCTAAAAAGCACGGTGAACAGCTTGTCATTCTATCTTAGGTATTGGTATATGGCTCTGGTTACTTGATTTTTATGTCCCAATGCTATGCCTAATTTAATTTGGCGCAACGTAACTTTTTGGGCATCATGGGAAGTTTATACGAAGGTTATTAAAGAATTTTGAAATCCATACTATTTCAAATCTACATGATAATTGAAGTTATTTGGTCACATGTGACTCAGCCCAATTGTGCCTTTTTGGTCATTGCATAACAATATCCATCATATATAATTTAGTGCAGAAGCTCAAAAATTAGTTATGAAGTAGAGTTAGAGATCAAGGACAAAATTAATGCATGTGATTATCACCATTGCCTAACCGCGAAAAAAAGTTTTTTTTGAAATTTTCAATATTTCAACTTGGCATATAAAAGGATGTTCTCGTTTAGTTTTTGATTTCTTTTGGTCAATGAACACCAATTTTTGTAAAGATTAAACAGTATCTAAATCTAGATGGGGAGAGCTATAAAGTTTATTTGGTCTTTTGATGTAGGGAATTGTTTCTTTGATCCATGAACCCTTTATTCATCCCTCGTTCAAATTCTGCTCAATTGCTCACATCATTTGTCAACCTTGGCTCAGCTATTCTCCTTATTTGTCTACATGAAATGAGTTTTTTTATTACCCAAACAGTCTGGTGCTCGACTTCCTCAACATAGAATGATTATGTTCGCTACTAAACATCAGCAGAAACAGAACATTAAATTGGTTACTAGATGAACACATATTTTTGTGGGCACTCTGTAAAAATATGAGGATGCCTAATGAAGGGAAGGAATGGCTCAGACCTGATCGGAAACTCAGGGATCTTGTGAAAGGATCTACTACCAAAGTGGTGATAATTCTCAATACCTGGCTCTTTGTTGAAGCAGAGAAACATGGTGCTGCACTGTCTTGTTGGGCTGGAGTACCCTATTGAACTGGATGAGTAAGTTCTGAAGTGCGATATTGGACGATGGCACTCTGAATGATCCACTGAATTAATGTATTTTTTAAACCATGCTGGTCTTTGGAACTCTTTGGCACCTTTGTTGTAGCAACTTTTGTTGAGATCATAAAAGAAAGAGGGGATTGAGTGGGACCAAAAAACCAAACCAAAAACCTGCAAAAGTAAAGGAGAAAACCTGTAATGTTCACAATGGATTAATTGCCCACAGGAGGATCCAACCCTGTAGGCTTTAGTCTTGATAAAGGGGGAAGACCCAAATTATTTAATGTTTGGGGAAACATTGGGTAGATTTTGGGTCGGCTAGGGCAAAAAGCCCAAATTTGGGGGTTGCACTTGCAGCCCCTCACATTAGATGAAACCCCATGGAGAAATCCATAAATAAAGGAGAGTTGGAGTCATTTAGCATTATCAATTTGGACTTGATATATCTATTTTCTTGAGCTGAGGCTCTGAGGGTTTGATACCCCTTATTTTTTATTAGCTTCAGTGGAGGTGATCCCGCCCTATCTAATCCCTTTGCCTAGTTTCGGTGGAGCTGATCCCACCCTACCTAGTCACCCTTTTTTTGTTCTGGCACAGGTCACTAGAGTAGTTCTGCATTGGTGAAAGGCTTGAATAATTTTGCAATTTGTAACTGTATTTGAAGCTTAAGGTTACTAGTACATTTCTGAGTGATTGTTTATCAAGTTAAGTACTCCTCATTGAATGCCAAACCATTTGAAAATGAAATTATGTGGGAATTCCAACAAGTTTGCAAACCTGCAAAAGCAATTTCATGATTTATGGAAGAATGGGAAGACTTATGAATCGGATTAAGTGGAGGTGTTAGCTACCATAATGCACAACATCTTGGTTCAAATATGATACTTAGAAGAAAGGGAACTTGAAAAGTTGGCTATGTTAATTCACTTTATGGTGATGATTCTTGGGGAATACCTCCATACTGGCTTCTTCTGGAGGAAACAACTTACAAAAGAAACAGAACTGGATGGTTCTCTCTCTTTGATTCTCTCTATTGCTGAAGTGTAAAAAAAAAGTTACTGTAGCCTTTTCAGAATACATAATGGGTAAATTTCTACACGTAGATGATCACATGCTCAACTCAATGATTGAATATTATGAGCATGCCTTTTAAGAGTTCACACTGCATTAGGAGTTCAACAGTGCAAACTTGGTTCTCATCCAGATCTATATGTCTCCCTTCTGTTCCCTTTCTATATCAATGTAATTGGTTCAATCTAATGCCTTTTAAGAGTTCACAGTGGATTAAGAGTTCAACAGTGCAAACTTGGTTCTCATCCATGTCTATCTGTCTTCCTTCTGTTCCCTTTCTATATCAATGTAATTGGTTCAATCTAAAATTTTCAAGTTAACTATATATATGTATTTGTTGAAGTATTGTGCACTCAAGAAGGACTACTTCCATTATCTATTTTTGTTATTTGTTAAAGTACTGTGCAGTCAAGAAGGACTACTTCCATTATCTCTTTTTTCTTTCTTCCATCTCCCAAAATAGGAAATCTTCAGACCTATAGCGTTTTTCCCCTCTGAACTGGTTTCCAAGCACAACCTTTTCAACCTCTTAATTTTCCCTTTTATCACTATCGATAAGTGCAATGGATGTTCCAAAGATGGATGTTGGACACTACATTATAGAGAAGCATCAAATGTCGATCATGGTAGATTAAGGAGTGAAATAGATATCGATATCTAACAGTGTGATGGATTGCATCTCTTTGATGGCAATTGTACATCCTAGTTACACAAAGAGTTGGAAACTATTCTCCATTAATATCCAACTTGGGAAGGATATTGTGAATTTAGTGTTTTACATTGGAAACCAATGAGACATAATCTCAAAATCAGTGATAAAGAAGCATAATTTACGTCCAATCATGCATACTTAACCCTACCCCTTGGTTTTTCTTAGCATGAACAAGTACTTGTTGAATGTGCATGTAAAAGTGGATTAAGTTCCCCATCTCTATATATAATGTAGATGAAGTGGAGTTTAATTTTGTTTCATTTGATGTCTATGATATGATATTCAACTATTCACATCACTGGGATTGAAATAGTCTATCATCAATGCCTAAACAATTACGAGTCAAAAAAGGCCAAAAATACTCAATGACCACACAAAAAATATCCAACTCCCTTGGTGTTAATTCAACCACTAAAGGCTAGAGGCTAATAAAAATCTTCAATACAGTTTTCTTTAATAGCCTTGTGAGCATAGGATAGTGCCACTCTCTAGTGGTCAACCAACAACAATACCCCAAGGCCTTGTTGGATACATATCCAGCACACGTGAGAAGTTAGAAGAACAAAAGAAGTTGGACAATTTATTGTAGCTCTATTTCAAGTTGTTATGGGAACTATAGAGGATGCCTCCAAGCCATGCAGTCCAACACATCAATGAGTTGCAACAATTTTTTATGCTATTGAATGAGTCACAGTGCAAGGATTTGTTGTTGGAAAAGTAGGAGATCAAGAGGTAGATACAAGACTTAATAAATAATGGCCAAATATGAACCAACTCATTTCTTTGTGGATCTGTTATTTTTTGTTTCCAAAGAAGGATGACACATGGAGAATTTATTATTATCTGTTGAATAGAAACACCATCAAGAAATGGTATTCATTGTCATGCACCAAGAACCTAATCGATTACATTCATGAAGGTAAGTATATTAGTAAGCTAAGTGCTACATCATGAGAAAAATAGGGAATATGCAATTTTCCTCATTTTAAGTCACTTTGAATGGAACTGAAACTTAAGTAGATACGCAATAGCTATATAGTTTATGTTTCAGAAACACTGCTTTGCTTAGCAGTTCCAGCTAACAAGGCAGAGACATATAAATCGCTAATGTGAATTGAACATCTTCCATGCAAAGTTCTCTATCTATATTCTTATCAGACAATATGAATCTGATGTTTATGCTATGTTGTTACCCATGGCTCCTAAGCTTTAAATTGAATATTGAGTTGTATGTTATTATGATGGCTTGCTCAATTTTGAGCTGATGAATAGCATATTCTCCAATTTAACGTCTTTCATTTTTTGTCACTGTGCAAATTATTGCATATAAAACTAATATTCTCACTTTTCATGGGTGTCTCGAGTTAAAAATGTATCCTCATATATTAGCTTATTAACTTCTAGATTTTGTGTTGGATAATCTATGGCTAAAATGGACATGCAACATTTATTGGTTGCTGATGTTCTAAAATGTGTTGTGGTCCATGGATCAATCAACAAAACCCTAAATGTGAGAAGGTTCCAAGTCTGGTGGTCAAAGGAATTCTTCAAATTGCCTTCAAAATAAACACTTAAAAAGTCCCTTGAAAGAAATAATTTATCAAACTTTTATGATCAAATGCTTGATGGCTGATTTGAAATGTTGAATAGTAAATGAAAGCAATTTCTACAATTATAAAATTTATTATAACTTTACTGTCAAGGATGATAGGATGGTATTGGGTTATAACTTATTTGGCTCTGGAGGATGATATTAGATCTGTGCAAATGGTTTCCATTATGGTTGCGTAGATGTTGGAGTATGTGGTAATTACTCGAACTGTTCCGAACGAAATGAACTGGCATGGAGAGGTAAACCATTAATGATTGAAGCTTACTGCATCCACTTGATCAGTTGCGCTGGATATCTGGACAAGACCGAATAAAATATCAGAATTGTTATTGGTTTACTTTAAAGTTTAAATATGGATGCTTATGCTTTTTGGAGTGATAGTTAATGGTGAATGGATGAAAAAATATAATTCACAATGAGGAACTATTTTATGATCTGGTTGTCTTAAAGTCTGAAGTGTTTATTTGGAATAGCATTTCTGAGTGTATTTTAGTTTTCGAAGCTGAGTGGCTGAACATGCTTTATCTTGTACTCAGGAACATAAATAGACACGGTTGTCTTTTGTGAATTCATGTTAGTTATGAGCTACATAATTTCTCGGGATATTCAAATATCTGTAAATGTTGTGTTAGTTGAGGAGTCAGGACATAATTGATGTGAGTTATGAGCTACATAATTGCAATGAATATTCAAACATCTGTAAATATAGTGTTAGTTGAGGAGTCAGGACTGTTTATAGGATAGTTTGCAGATATTCAAATAGCTGTAAATGTTGTGTTAGTTGAGGAGTCAGGACAGAATTCATGTGAGTTATGAGCTACTTAATTGCAATGAATATTCAAACATCTGTAAATATATTGTTTACAGGACTATTTATAGGATATATAGTTTGCAGACATCCTATAGGTTAGTTACACTTAAAGAAAGGGCACTTGGGAAGCCAAGAATCATCTGTATTTAGCAACCCTTGTTTTCCAGATTTCTCTGTGCAGAGATCACTCTCTTTTAAATATGTAAGTGGCATTGATTTCGATTTTTTTATTGCAACATCAGCTTTGTGCACATTGGGAAGTTTTTCGCTAATTTCTTGTATGTTATTTTGAGGATCTTGACAAGAAATGAAACTTTCGTCAAACATTCTGGAGACAAGTTACCATTTGTATCTAGTTGAGTGGCCTGTTAAAATTTAAATTTTTTAGAGGTTATGCACATCTTCTTGAAGCGGTTTTTCTGTTTTCTCATTTCGACCATAACTGTTGTCAATTTATTTTTCCGAATGCCTATTTTCTCTCTCGGACATATGATCTTATACTGTCCAACTATATTTTACACTGGATTTACTGAAATTATGGGTTTGAAGCAACTATGCAGTAAATATTTTAGAGCTCTGAAGTATAAATTTATGCTGCAGAATTTAGGAGCCTAGAAAGTTTTAAACCAAAATTGACTTTAATTTGGTCCTTTGAATTAGAAATGAAAATTAGAGAATACAAGTTCGAAATTTGGTTTGGGTATTTTATGATTCAAAACATGTCACAGAAGTGCTGGTTGTAAACATAAAGTTTCTTTAAAATTTCAAAATGGAAGATGAATTGTTTTATACCGATGCAAATGCGCAATCTTGATTTTTGTCAACTACATCAAGGAACAAAACTGCCATCAAGAGCAATGGATGCACTTGGGATAACTTTACCAGGAAAAATGAGTTTTTTATGAGTTTGACAACTATGTTTTTTCCAGTGTTATCTTTACTAATTATCCAGATTATTTTATTGAACATTGAATTAAGCAGACTATTTACAGGAAATCTGGCCTTATGCCAGTTATTTATAACACCTAATTCAATTTAACTACCTTGACATGTTGCAGTAATCTCACATTTTGGTGTCTGTATGCAACATATACATGACCTGCCTGCAACCATCAGTGAGTCCACAAGGAGTTATACTGTTTGGTCTGACGGGACGGCAGGATGTTCAATGCGGTTCTTGTCATGGTCCTCCCAAAGGGTGTGCTTCACTATCCACTGCCGTTTTGGAAATTTTCTCGGTCAACATGTCATCCTTTCTCCATCTGGCCACCACATATGTTCAAACATAGCACATGTACTACACTTTTTGGCATCCCTTTCCAACAGGGTGTGTTTGGTTACTGCTGCTTGAGTTTTGTAACTTTTTAGTCAGCGAATAATCCTTCTGCTAATGTATGACCAGATATGCTCGATAGTACTATTCAAGGGTAAGATACTTTCATTTGAACTCTACACCCATATACTTGTGTGCAGCTTTGCCCAACAATCCATCCCCCATAATTGATGTCCTCAAATGGCATTTACAATGGATCTCATCCATCCCTTGCCATCCCTTTCTTTTTGGAAAAATGTGTTAAACTCTGAAAATATAGTTGTTTAAAGTAGTTCCATTAGATTTTTTTAATATGTGATGGTGTATCTTATTGGAATCATGTCTTTTATGTTTGCTAATTTGTTTGTGACATGTTAGATTAGTCTTAGGCTAAGAAACTACAACCCAAGCACATTTAAAATTTTAAAATCACCTAGAAATTGTACTCAGCTTATGCCACACCAACTCCACACTAACTCTTAACATGATTAAGTTTTTTGTACTCATTTACACAAATATTCCACACACACCAACTCTTGACATGGCTAAGTTTTTTGTACCCACAATTTCAAATTGACAACATTCACACAAATACGCCACACAATCTGGTCCTATGTCAAGGTGCCCCAATTACTTTGGCTAAGTTTTTTTTGGTTTCAAATTGACAACATTCATACAAGTACACCACACAATCTAGTCCTATGTCAAGATACCCCAATTAATTTTAAGACTATTCTCATGAGCATTAGACTTTGCCCAACTGTGAAAACTTCTTGCTTGCAGAGCTTGTACATGCACAAGTAAAGAAGAAGCTTCAAAAAGAGTTGTTCACTCTCTCTAGTTGTAGCTATCCCACATGATTCATGTGAGATCATTTCCTCTATAATACTCTTTCCTCTGTTACTTCTTTACAACGTTTCCTTTGCAACATATGGTGCAACTGCTAGTTATGATTATTGTAACTAGAGGAGAGCCGGGAGTGATATGGGAGTGACCGGGAGTGATATTGTAATGAAAAATGAAGTATTAAATAATAAAAATGATGATGATGGGAAATAATAATAGTAAAAATAAAAATAATAATAAAAATAATAAGTGGATATGATGATTGATATTGGTAACTAACATAATTATATAAATTAAATAACTAGTAAATGTGAATAGGGATCAATTCATAATAAATATCAAAAAACATAGTTCATCATACATCTCAAATTGTTAAAATTTAAAATTTAACTAAATTAAAACTTTATTATTGTTATTATTGATAAAAAAATGAAAAGAATCTTTTGTGGTTTAATGGTAAGGGATGGCAGGAGGGGAAGGTTATTAATCAAATATGTGTGGGTTGGGGAAGGAAAAGCAACAATCAACCTGAAATGTATGGTCTCCTACAAGGTCTTCGTATTGCTGAAGACAAAGGCATCAAATATATTATTATTCTTGGTGACTCGTTGATTACAATCCAGTATGTCAAATATATTATTATTCTTGGTGACTAGTTGATTACAATCCAATATCTCATTAAAGAAGGCAACCCAAAAAAACAATTCCCTTGTTCTGGTGGTTTGGTTCAAAAAATCAAAGATTTGATCACATACTTCCATTCCATAGGTTACTTCCATACATAATCAACAACATGGATGTAGACTCGCAAGCAAATAAAGCTTGCTCATTTGCTCTATGGAATTGACAAAGCTAGAAATCAACCACTCACTTGCTCTATAGAAAAGACAAAGCTAGAAACCAACAACTCGAGTTGTTCCTACCCAATCCTCTAAGACTATATGTTCCTTAGCTTTTGGTCTTAAGAATACATGTTCCTTAGATTTTAGTTCTACCCTTGGACCCTCCCTCTAAATAATTGTCCCCTTGACTCTATCCTATGCCCCATTACTCTCCCTACTACCTTTCTATTCCCCATCCCCTTCTATGTGATGCCATATATTTCCTCGAGAGAGACTTTGAAGGTTTAATATTATGCTTATTTGATAAAACAAGCATTCCCCTTGACGTGGCAACACAAGAGATCCGTCTCCATACATATGTAGTTCCCTCCCCTCACATGCTTTCCATTATGATTTTCATATACCAAGATCATAGAATCGACATCCACTCAAAACCATGTTTGATTTCTTTGGAAGCTACAATGGAAAAATTAATGACAAAATGATGAGAATCGTGTGGATGGACAAGAGAATTGGCGATAAATGCATCTCTCGTCTGGCTCTTGCCCCATTCATGACTAAGTATGTTTTGTGGATTGATCCACCACCTTTGTGGCCCATTAATTTGGTTATAGCTCCATCTTAGAATATCACATTGGCGTCCAGCCGTTCATCTTCTAGGCAGCTCTACGAAGAGCTTTGTCTTTGGTTTCAGGCTCTAACCTTTTGGATAGTGCAATTGTAGTCTCGACACTCCAACTCATGTGAAATTTGGCGAAAGGGGCTCTCCTTTTCTCAAACCACCTTGGCAGCGCCTGAACTCTCCTCCATAGTTGGTCTCAGTATGACCTGGGCTCCTTTGTGCGAAGGTAATTTTTGGTTCCTAGTTTTTAATTTGGAAACTTGCAGTAACCAAGGCTTAGATGTAAACTCCATCATAGTAGGCTCCTATCTTGACACTTTAGGTTCCAATCCAGGTTTCTTAGAATTTTTAGAGGCTCTATCGAACATCACTCCAATATTTTACAAGTCTTTCCTTTCAGAAGTTTTAAGGAAAGCTCTGGTTTAAAGGAAGCCTGACAATTCTGGGTGCTTAGGTTTTCAGTCGATTTTTATCTACGTTGGTGACTTGGAAGGATGCTTATTTTCTTAGGATGGTGCAACATATAATTGGGGTATCACCAATTGGATATTTTTCACTTCAATCCAGTCTCATTACCAATTTTATTTCATGGAAATGATAATATTTAGATAGATATAAAAATTTTAAGATTAGGGAGGAGTTGAAGTTGTTCACTATCTTATACTTTCACTTTATTATATTTTAAACAAAGATTAATGCTCCTCTCACGAACTAGGTACATATTCCGTAGAGGTCATTGAATATGCATTTTGTGGATAGTTTTTTTGAAGGTTTCAGAGGTAGGCATGAAGAGAACAAAGCAATTTTCAAGATAACTCACAAAAGTTGATAAACAAACCACCCATTCTTCCAAAACATTTTGTATTGCCTCAACTTTATCACCTACATCACCTTTATCTCACATGGAAGATGTATCCCCACTCCTCGATGTTACTTTGCACCTCTCGGTGCAAATGCTAGTATTACTTGATTTTCCATGCTTATGTGGAACATGGTCAAGAGAAGGAACTATAACAACAATGGATTTGCATGAAAGCTTTATAATATTTTCAAACATGAAAGTTGTGATGTGTTACTAAGTTTCTTCATTATTTTATAGATCAATACACGTTAAACCGACTTTACTCCTTGACTAGCATTGCATTCAACATTGTGCACAAGTATGTTTTAAAGAATGATGGTCGTGGGCGGCGCTAGGGTTTTCGCGGTGGTGGACCATTAGCAATGCCGAAATTTGGGCACTTGCCGGAGCCACGCGGATGGGTGATGGGACGGGGGTCAGCACTGCATCGGGGTTCCGCCCATCCCACGGTTTTCCTCAGTGCAAAGTTCTTGTGTGGTTTTACCGCGATAGGTTTTGTTTTTCAACCATTTTACGTAAGAGTTTGGTTCTTTTAGTTAGTTTTTTCACCGGATCGGAGAAGTCACGGGTTTCTAGCCACAGGCGATGGGTTAAGGGTTTGTGTTTTTACTTTGCAGGAATGGGTCTTGAAAGCGAATTGGTTGATCTGGAGTCGGCACCTGAGGACCTTCTAACTGTTTGGGGCCACGATGTCTCGGTCCAAAACCTGGAGTGTTTCTTCCCTCAGAGGTTTGTGAAGCAAGAGGTTAAACCCATTGAACCTGAGGCGGTCGTTTCTTCTATCAAATCTGCTTTTTTCGAAGGGGTAAAGTCTAAAAAGGGCGACTGTGTCGCTTTTCCCTCTCAGGGGTTTCGCTCTGTAGGTGAAAGTTCCGTGAGGAACGTTCCTGAAGCAACCGGGCCTCTTTTCTCTAATTCGGGGCCAGATCTCTCTGATCTTATAGGGTTTCCGCCTCTATCTGGAGGGCTAGAGGACGTGGTGGCCAGTTGCGGCTTGCATGGCTCGAAAGGGCCCAGAACAGTGAATGACAAGACGGAGAAAAGGCCTGCTTCAGAAGTAGTTTTCCCATGGGCTCTTGAAAGCGATACTAGGGTCCCAGTTCAAAGGAAAATCTTGGATTTAAGTTCCAAAAATGACATTGGGCTCTCGGCGGAGAAGATCTGCGCTCTACCTCTGACCGACTCCTCGGTTGGTGTGTTGGGCGACGGAGGAGAGCACACAAAGGAGCCGGTATTGCTGGATAAGGGGTGGAAGGGGTGCCCGCAAAGGGAGATTGCTTCTGGAGGTGTCAGAGAAGAAGAGAAGGCTCAACCTGAAAAGCTTTCAGCGGTTGAGAGTCAGATATTTTGCGATTCTGGTGTTCTCAGGGGATCGGAGGAGAGGAGTCAGGGCCCGTTAGGGGGAGGGGCGCCTGAAGATCGACATCACTCTGATTCTGGAGAAGGCGCGGTGCTGGTCATTAAGGTGGGTGGGAAGCGAAAAAAGCAGGGTCCCATAAAAAAGAAGGAGCCCCAGCCTTGTTGCATCGTAGGAGTGGACATACGAGTAGAAGAGGCTATGGCAGCCTCGGAGACAAGGCTTGTAGGCAGAGTGCGAGGGCGGAAATTTTCGGCCGATTACATTCGGAAATGGGTTCATCTGGAATGGGAAAATGCACCAGGAAAGCCTGTGGAGATCAAAGAACTGGAGAGAGGATGGTTCACCCTGCGCTTTGCCCATAAAGACCATGTAAACTGGGTGCTCGATAGGAACTGGAGTTTTGGTAAGCGACCACTCTTTCTACAACGATGGACGCCCTTGTTTGACGCACAGACCGAGAAGCTGAATGAATCTCCTGTTTGGGTAAAATTGCCAGGTTTACCCCTTCAGTTTTGGTTTGACTCGGTTTTTAAGTCCATTGGAGACACTCTGGGGAAGTTCTTGGATTTTGATAATTCTTTTGAGCAAACAGATGATATGAGTGTGGCGAGGATCTTAGTTAGTCTTAACCCCCGTGAAGGGCTTGCAGAGGCAATGACCTTAAAGTACAGGGAGCTGGAGTTCATGCAAAAACTGGACTACGAAAATCTGCCTTTTCGATGCCATCGCTGCCATACTTATGGGCATCTGGCCAAAGAATGCCCGTTGGGCTATCGCCGCCGAAGGAACCCTCTCAAGATGGCCCGAAAGACGGTGGTTTCTCCTGTTTCAAATACTGGTTCGGATCCCACACAGGAACCAATGGAGGAGGAGGCAAAGGATGGGTCGGAGGAGGTGATGTCTGAAGCCCCTTCGCAGCAGATCAACCCCGCCCGGTCCATCGAGCAACTCTATGTGCAGACTGCCTCTCAGGTTACTCCGACTGTTGGGTTTGTGGTGGAGCCACACGAGCAACTCCATGTGCAGACAGCCTCTCAGGTTACTTCGACTGTTGGGTTTGTGGCGGAGCCACAGACGGGTATGCCTCATTTTTTCCCCTCTTCTTTATGCTTTACATATATGGAACTTGTCTCTGCTCTTACGATGTCTTGTACTTATGGGTTTCTTCAGAAGGAATTTTCATGCTTAAATTTGAATCCTCATCCAGTTGATAGTCTTGTGGTTTCGGTACCCTCGCCCTCTGGAGATCCTCCGCCCTCCTTGCTTGTTTCGAATCTCCCCTGCTTTTCTTTGGACCCTGCTCCTCCTTCGACTGCTCCTCCCTATAACTTGAGATCTTTGGCTTTTCGTAATGGGAAAGAGACTGTTCCTGGTGGTCTTGAGCAGGACTTAGTGCCTATAGGGCCTACGAAATCCAGAGGTAGGAAATCCAGCATGTCTAAGGCCAAGCAGAAGGCAATCATTGATATAGTTGATGGGAAACAAAAATCCTTGACTGGGGTGCTTAGAGCAGCAAAGCCACCCTCTGTTTCGTTGAAATGATTCTGCTTTCTTTCAACTGTAGAGGGTTAGCTATTCAACCCAAAAAACTAGCTTTCAGGAGCTTAATCAGGCAGTATAATCCGGATATTCTTATGCTTCAAGAAACCCTTGGTAAAGGGGAGGAAATTATAGCTTTTCTTTCAAAATCGCTGCCTGATTGGCTCTTTCGGGCCATAGATGCAGACGGTCGATCTGGTGGTTTGGTCACCGGATTTAGAGCTGGAAACCTTAAAGAAATTTCCTCCTGGGGCTTCGACCACTCTTTGGCGGTGGAGCTCTACTCCAAGGAGTTTTGTTTTCCCTTACTTCTCTTGAATGTTTACGGGCCCTGTCAGGAAAGGGAGCAGTTCTGGTCCTCCTTCTTCCAAAAGTCTTTTCTGACCCACCAAAACTTGATCATTGGAGGAGATCTAAATTTCTCTCTTGGGGTTTCGGAATCGTGGGGAGCAAATGCCAGGCCGGACCCCTTAACTGATTTTTTTATCTCACAGATTGCCTCATCCCATTTGATTGACCTCTCTCTTCTCAAGGCTAGGCCTACTTGGCGCAATAAAAGAGTTGGTGATGACTGGGTTGGGAAGAAGTTGGACCGCTTTCTCCTGGGAGAAGCCCTATCTGAGAAACTATCTATTTTTCGACACTGGGTGGGGGAAGGGGGCTTGTCCGATCACTTCCCGATTCTGCTGGAGGCAAAGGGAACTCTCAAAAAACCAGGGACCCCCTTCAAATTCAATGCCTCTTGGCTGTCCGATGATTCCTTTGTTTCCTTGGTACATTCCACTTGGAGGAGGGATGGGCTAAGGGAGGAGGGGGTATTAAGTCGAAGTAAGGCTTTTATGGATAATCTGAAGGCTTTGAAAGCTTAAACCAAAATCTGGGCTTCCCATAAGGCATCACTCGAAGATGAGAAACTAAGGGCCATAAACTCTGAACTTGAGCTACTGGAAGCCCCGGATGGGAGGGGATATGCCACAGTGGAATCTCGTGACAGAATTCGGGGTTTGGAGGCAGCCAGAAGGAAGTTCCTTCAAGTAAAGGAGGAAAGTTGGCGATTGAAGAGTAGAGCCATTTGGCTTCAGGCGGGGGATGACAACACAAAGTTTTTTCAAAATTATGCTAAAGGGAGGAAAAATCTAAATACCATATGGGAACTGCCTAAAGCAAATGGGGAAAAGGCTCAGTCCTTTGAAGAGCTTGCCTCCCTTGGAGTTGCTTAATTCAAAGACCTTTTTAAGGCTCCTGCAGAAGCTTCAATTGCTGAAGTTATAAGAGTAGCCCAGTTTTTCCCAAGGTACATTGAAGATGAAGGAAACGACCTTTTGATGGCTCCGGTGTCCAAGGATGAGGTGGAAGAAACCCTAAAATCGATGCAAAAAGAGAAAAGCCCAGGCCCGGATGGCTGGACTGTGGAATTTTTTCTACATTTCTTTGACTTTTTGGGTGATGACCTGACAGCGGTGGTGGAAGAATCAAGGGTCACAGGATTGGTCTATCAGCCCTTTAATGCCACTTTCCTGACTCTCATTCCTAAGTCGGACCAACCTTCATCTTTCAATGACTTTCGCCCCATCTCTCTCTGCACTTGTTTATACAAGGTTATTGCTAAGATCGTTGCTTCCAGGTTGAAACCTTTCCTCTCCAAAAGCATATCCGAGGAACAGTTTGGCTTCTTGGATGGGAGACAAATTCATGAGGCTGTGGGAGTGGCCCAGGAAACTCTTCACAGTCTAAAAAGAAGCCGGAAAAAAGGGGCTATCATTAAAATTGATCTCTCTAAGGCTTATGACAGAATCAGTTGGATGTATCTAAGGCTTCTCCTAACTCATTTGGGGTTCAGGCATGATTTTGTAAGGTGGATCATGGCGTGTGTCACCTCTACCTCGATTGCAGTTCTGATAAATGGTGCTGCCTCGGACTTTTTTAAACCGCAGAGGGGTCTTCGCCAGGGGTGCCCTCTTTCCCCCCTTCTCTTTCTGCTAGCAGCTGAAGGCCTAAGTTTACTGATCAAAACGGCGAAGAGACAGGGTGAAATGAAAGGAATAGAAGTAGGTCTGAATCTATGGGTGACACATCTCCTCTTTGTTGATGACATTCTTATTTTTAGTGATGGGAGCCGGGAGGACTGCTGCTGTCTTAAAAGGCTCCTAGACCTCTTTCTGAAAGCTACGGGACTGGCCATAAATGATCAGAAATCTTCCGTTACAACTGCAGGGCTCTCCCCTATTGAAGCTAATAGAGTAAAGGAGATTCTCTCTTTTGATCTAAAGTCTCTTTCGGATCTGTTCAAATACCTTGGCTTTAAGCTGAAACCTGACTCCTACAGGGTTCAAGACTGGAATTGGCTCTTGGCGAAAATTGAGGACAGAATGAAACATTGGAGTTTTAAATGGTTGTCAAGGGCAGGCAGGCTTGTGCTGATTAAATCTGTGATTTTAGCCATCCCTCATATGGGTGCCTAAATGTATCTTGATGAAAATAAAGAAAATCTGTAGCAGATTCTTATGGGCTGGACAGAAGAAGGATTATGTTGCTCCTTGGGTTTCCTGGGAGAAAATTGCCCGTCCGAAAAAATGGGGGGGGTGGGGGATAAAGGATTTGTTCCCTTTCTCTCAGTCTTTAGCAGCTAAACTTGCGTGGAGGCTGATTGTTTCTGATAACCTTTGGACTGCTGTGACTAGGAGGAAGTATATTGACCCAGCCACGCCCCTTGAATGGATAAGACAGCCTGTAAAATCTACAAGGAATTCCTCTGTGGTCTGGAAAGCATTGGTGGCAGCAGTTCAGATTATCGAAAAAGGATTGGCTTGGAGAGTGGGAGATGGGAGCTCAATAAGGCTAGGAAGGGACCCGTGGGTGGGCTGCTCGGACTCTTTCGCTCTCTCAAGAGGCCTGCTTGAGCTTTTAAACACCAGAGGCTTTTTCTCACTCAGTCAAATCGCTGATAGTGAAAATTCTACAATCTGGAGACAGGAGTGGCTCACAGCGACTGATCTGGCCCTAGAAGAGAGGTGGCACGATGAATGGGGTACCTTTCGCGCAGGACTGTTGCACTCCCATATCCGTATTTCAAACGAGCCAGATGAGCTGCGGTGGGTGTACGCCCAAACAGGTTTCTACTCCCCAAAGACGGGATATGAATGGCTCATGTTACAAAAGGGGTGGGGGGAACCAATCTGGTGGGCAAAGTCTTTGTGGAAGCTGAAAGGGCCAGCAAAGACCCGGCTGTTCTTCTGGTGTGTTCTTCAAAGAAAAGTACCTACCTGGGATGCACTCCAAAAAAGGGGGAAGATAGGTCCAGGCTGGTGCTCCTTATGTAAAGAGAGTGAGGAAACACCTCAGCATATTTTCCTTGCCTGTCCTTTCTCTAAAAGTCTCTGGAATGAAATGCTAAGACTCTCAAAGGTCCCCCAAAGTTGGGGAGGGGAGGATATAGCCGAAGCCTGGAACAATTGGTGGCAGCAGGCCCCAAATGACAAAGTCAGAATGATGCCCCTGCTGGTTGTATGGGGAGTATGGCTAGCCAGGAACCACCAAATTTTCAAGGACTCTCTCTTTCCCATTGCCAGACTAGCAGCCGAAGGAGTAGCCATTTTTGAAAGCATTCCACAGCCTTCAAATGCTAGGAGTGATAGACCGGTGCAGGTAGAAGAAATAAAGGGCTCCATTCCGTGGGCTTATTTTGATGGAGCCTCAGACATAAACAAAAATTGCGGAGCTGGTCTGGTTATTAACTATCCCACTGGACTTTCTCTCAAAGCCTCCATTGGACTGGGTACTGGATCAAATAACTTTGCCGAGCTTAAAGCACTACATTTACTGCTGTGCTGGCTTTTGCAGCGCAACGAGCGGGAGGTTCAGATATTTGGGGATTCCCTGAATACAATCAAGTGGGCTAATGGCTCACATCATTGCAGAAACTTTCTATTAATTCCTTTGCTGTCTGAAATTATACGTCTTAAAAGTAGTTTTGCTGATTTGAATATTTCTCACATCTACAGGGAAAGAAATGCAGAAGCAGACAGCCTTTCTAAAAAAGGCATTGAGCAGGTTTTGGACCAATGGTCAGTTGAAGAAGTAGCTGAAGGGAGAGCAAGGAGACTCCCTCCCCCTGTCTTTGTCTAGTTCGGGAGCTGCCAACAGCTCGTTTTCTTTCACTGTTTTTATTTCATGTATATATTTTCCAGTTTTTGTAATCCTTTTTGTATATGTTCTAAAAAGAAAAACTAGAGAAAAAAAAGGCATAACTGTTAAATCCTCAGCGCTGTTTTTCCGGTTTCGGAGGCCTGAGCTGATGTATATTTTTGTCAAAACAGCACTTTCAGCCAGCACAGTATTTACTAGCTGGTATTTGGACAGTCGTGGTGGTGAGCAAATCCTGTTTCGGTGTTTTTCCTTAATGGAAGCCGGGGATTGCTTACACCAGATTTTGGTTTTTTGTTTTAGCTTTTGTGGACAGAGCTGTTGGGTGGTTCTTGTTTAAAAACAACAAACAAACACACAGCTGCGTAAGTTTTTCTCTGGAAAAGGGAAAGAAATGCAACGCATATGCTATGTAACCCTCTTTTTTAATAGAAGGTTCGATTTTTTTCTGAAAAAAAAAAACTATCTAAAACTCAAATCAGACAATGTAAAAGTGACTTCACACTTTCAGAAAAAATTCAAAAATAATAATCATATCAAACTTATTATATATATCTACGAAATTTATATTAAATTATAATATAAATAATATATATTTAAATAATAAAAATTAAATTATAATATGAAAAGAAATCTATTCAAATAACGAAAATCAAACAATATTACTTTACACTTTATTAGTATAATATTTAAAATAATATATATATATATATATATATTAACTAGAAATTTCTCGAAATTTTTTTATAATCTAAATTTACTATTTTTAAAAACAAAAATGTATTTTCCATTGTTTTTTCTTTGTCGAATAATTAAAAAATTATCAATATCAGTCTAATAAGTACGGTAACATAAAGAGTGGTAAACCCAAAGCACCGTGGGAAAAAATATTTAAAATTAAATTATAATATAATATTATTTTTTTAATTTTAATATAATATTATTTTATTTTAATTTTAATTTATAATTTAAAATAAATTTTGTTTTATTAAAAGTTTATTTAATAAAAAGTTTTTTTTTTTTGGTAAATTAGACTAATTCTATTAAGAAATCATATGGTACAGGGTGAAGTTACAATCAAGCGAAGCAGGAAGCTGGGGTTCCGGAAATGATGAACTATCAACCTCGGTCCCAAAAGTAACTTAGAAATAAATAAAAAAGATCTAGAGGAGAAACAAGGAAACAAAAGGAGTTAGTCATTGGAGTCTACCCAGAATGGATTCAGTCCTCAATACGACAATTTTTTTCCTTTCTTTTTGTTAAAAAGAACCACGGATAAAATATGCACGAGAATTGAAAAGAAGGAGTTGTAGCTCTCGGGTGAATACGCACTGGAGACTACACTCAAACGGAAGATCACTCTACATTCATGAATCGAAATTACATCATTAAGTACATCACAAGAAATCGAAGTTGCAAACAAACTCCTAAATTCTGAACAAATCCTATTGGGAGATACGTTACAACTTATGTAACCTTTTCTCCATTAATACATAAATAATATAATTATTTTCAACTCCCCCCCTTAATGGAGAAAGGATTATCCTGAACTCCTAGCATCCTTCTAAACAATTCAAACTTCACACGTGCAAGAGGCTTAGTAAAAATATCAGCCATATTGTCACAAGTTTTACAATATTCAACACAGATTTCTTTTGACTGTAGTTTCTCTCTAACAAAATGGAATTGAGTGTCAATATGTTTGGTGTTTTTATGAAACACTGGATTGTATGCTAGTTTAATGGTGCTCTGGTTTTCGGTTTTGATGGAAGTTGAGTTTTTCTGTTATGTTCTTCTCCTGCGTCATTAAGAAGCTTTCTCATCCAGATCGCTTCACACGTGGCTGCACACAATGCTTGGTACTCAGCTTCACATGAAGATAGTGCTACAGTGCTTTGCTTTTTGCTGCTCCATGCTATGACCCCAGATCCTATGCTGAATGCATAACCTATGATAGACCTTCGATCATCCAGGTTACCTGCCCAGTCTGAATCTAAAAAACCTGCTAGAGTAACATCAGATGTGTCAGTGTATAAAATACCATAATTAACTGTACCACAAAGATACCTCAACACGCTTTTTGTTGCTACCCAGTGACTTTGAAGTGGTTTAGACATGAATTGGCTCAACACACTAACAGAGTATGCCAAGTCTGGTCTAGTTGTTGTGAGATATATCAAACTCCCAACTAGCTATCTGTACATAGTGGTATCCACCTCCTTAGTGCCATTGTCACTGCACAACTTCAAATTCTGCTGCAATGGTGTTGCTGCTGACCTACACTGATCCATGCCAAATTTTTCTAGCAGACTTCTGGCATACTTTCCTTGAGTAAGAAAAGTATGTCCAGTATCTCTCCATACTTCCAATCCCAGACAATAATGGAGACTTCCGAGATCTTTCATTTCAAAAAACTTGTGCCATCAACCTTTTGATTTCTTTGATTAAATTATCTGCATTTCCTGTTATGATCATGTCATCCACATACAAAGAAATCAAAATGATCTGCCCCTGTTTATTGTACTTGGTATACAAATTTGGGTCATTCAAACTCCTATGAAAACCATGCTCTAAAAATAAAGAATCAATCTTTTCGTACCAAGACCTGGGTGCTTGTTTTAAGCCATATAATGTCTTTTTCAATCTGCAAACAAGATGTTCCTGCCCCTTCTTTACAAACCCTTCAGGCTGTACTAAGTAAATTTCTTCTTTTAATTCACCATTTAAAAATGCAGATTTAACATCAAGCTGGTGTAGCTCCCAATTGTGTTTACTTGCTAGAGAAATAAGCATTCTGATAGTATTTAACTTTGCTACAGATGCAAAGGTATCATCAAAATCTATACCTTCTTGCTGTGAGTACCCCTTTGCAACCAGCCTAGCTTTTAGTTTTTCTATACATCCATCTGCATTCATTTTAGGTTTAAACAACCATTTACATCCTATGGGTGTTTTATCTTTAGGCAGTTCAACTAAATCCCAAGTGTTATTTCTAAGAATAGATTCAATCTCCTCATTCATTGCAGCCCTCCATGCCTCAGATTGACTAGCTTCTTTGTAATTAGTGGGTTCTACAATGTTTAAAAAATTTGACATCAAAGCATAGTCTTTCAATCTGGATGGTTTTTGAGTCTTCCTACCTGATCTCCTTGGTAGGGGACTTACCTCAAATTTGTTTTCTTCATATTTATTTGGGCTTGCATTATCACTTTCTTCCTGCTCTTCTTTCTACTCTTCTTTCTGCTCCTGCTCTCGTTCATCCTCGCTGCTTTCCTCCATCAACAATGGAATGTGCCAATCATCATCACTATCATCTTTCCCTTCTTGAACCTGTTCATGAAACACTACATCCCTGCTTGCAAATATCTTATGAGACTCGGGATTGAACAACTTATATGCTTTAAATTCAGTGCCATATCCAACAAAGATGCATTTGATAGCTTTAGGGTCT
This sequence comes from Pinus albicaulis, assembly GCA_034641835.2. NCBI lineage: Eukaryota > Viridiplantae > Streptophyta > Pinopsida > Pinales > Pinaceae > Pinus > Pinus albicaulis. Next base: position 853,346,351 of record CM076580.1, on the reverse strand, counting down.
AATTTCTTCCTATCAGCTTTGGGTATATGGGCAAAGGCTTTTGACCCAAATACTCTTAAATGATTTACTGCTGGTTTGAGTCCATATAAAGCTTCAAAAGGGGTTTTGAAGCCAAGACATCTGGTAGGACTTCTGTTCTTTAAATAGACGGCAGTATTAATAGCTTCTGCCCAAAAACTATTAGATAGACCCTTACCTTGTAACATACTCCTTGCGCACTCCACCAAAGTTCTGTTCTTGCGCTCTGCCACTCCATTCTGCTGTGGTGTGTGTGGCACTGTAAACTGCTAAACAATCCCATGAGATTTACAGAATTTCATGAATTCCCCTTACCTGTATTCTCCCCCTTGATCAGAGTGAAGAATTTTTATGCTTTTTCCAAACTGTTTTTCCACCAAGGTTTTAAATTCTATAAAGTACTGGAAAGTCTGACTCTTTTTACTCAGAAAATAAACCCATGAATATCTAGTGCAATCATCAGTAAATAACATAAAGTAATATGCACCACCTAGCGACCTCGTTTGCATAGGTCTACATATGTCAGTATGCACTAGTTCTAGGATATCTCTTTCCTTCCTTCTATCATGCACAGGAAACTCTTCTCTATGCATTTTACCTAAGGCACATCCATCACAATTTGACTGAGTACTATGAAAGACAGGGAGTCCCTCGACCATACCTTTTCTTTGTAATAACATGAGGTCTTGCAAATTCAAATGACCGAATCTCTGGTGCCAGAGTTTTTCGACTGTCGATCCACCTGCAACCATGGCTTGTTGTGGTATACTTTTTACATCCAATCTGTATAGGCTTCCTACATGCACGCCTGTTGCAACAATTTCTTTCCTGCAATCCTTTATGACACAATGAGTCTTGAAGAATTCGACTTGCATATCTTGATCAGTTATTATGGATATAGATATCAGATTTTTCTTAATCCCGGGTACATATAAAACATTTTTAAGACGACTAATATCACCATTTGGTAACTTTACCGGAATATCCCCATAGCCTTTAATCTCGTATCCATTATCATCTCCTAAATAAATTTTTGATCCATATGTACTTTCTTCAAGAGTTTCAAAACATTCCTTCTTACCTGTCATGTGAGAGGATGCACCAGAATCGACATACCAGATGTCGTCCTCATTAGATGCTGAAAGGGCACAGTCAGCTGTGAACAGTTGAAATTCGTGACTGAAATCTTCATCTTCTTCAACAAAGTATGCTCTGTGCTTCGCCATCGCCAATTTTTTCTTTGCATCATCGGCCTGCTTCTTAAGGCATTCAATCTGTATATGACCCTTCTTTCCACAATAATAACATCTTTTTACAGGATGATTTACAGACAAAATATGCACAGAATTGAAAAGAAGGAGTTGTAGCTCTCAGGTGAGTACTACACCTGGAGACTACACTCAAACGGAGAGATCACTCTACATTCATGAATCAGAAATTACATCATTAAGTACATCACAAGAAATCAGGAAGTTGCAAACAAACTCCTAAATTCTAGGAACAAATCCTAAACTAAGGAGATACGTTACAACTTATGTAACCTTTTCTCCATTAATACACAAATAATATAATTATTTTCAACTACCACTTGAAGATTGTTGTTGACTGTAGGAAGAGTCTCCTTATCCGAATCGGATGAAGAGGATTCATGAGTGTGTTTCTGTGTATTCAAAGAAACAGTGGGTCCCTCAGGACCAACCGAGCCTACAGCCTTTGTCTGTGTTGCAGCCTCCAGTTCATCTTCAGACTCCTCCTCATCTGCGCTGAAGGACTTAATGTCATCCATGGGTGGTGGATCGCATGGTTTCTAGCTTTTAGATTTTGATTTATGATTTCCTTTCTTCTTTTTCGCGAGGAATGTGGTGCATGTGTTTTGAAAGTGCCTTGTTTGATGGCGGTGGCGGCATCGGAAGGCGGTGTTCTCTTAGTCCGGGGATTGAGTCCACATGAGATCGCCAACTTTGAGGTTGATTAAATCGAATGAGACCTTTCTTGATCTCTATTTCAATGCAAATTATGCCATAGGTGTATATTCCTTGTTCCCCAAACGGGGGGTATTTCCAATTCACGAAAAAGCAAAAATAATGTCATAAGTGTCTTGCAGTAAGTTTAGGCTTTGACCTAGATAGGGAGTTTGGTGATAAGCGTTGTCATGGGAGATGCAAGGGCGGAAACCAAAAGGTAGGAAATAATCTTGCCATTCCCAAAACCATAAACGCCTAGTTAATAAAAAGGGTAATAATAGTTATCTTTTCTTTTAATTTTTACCATTCAATTTTAAACTAAAATAACCTCAATAACATTAATAATCCTTTTACCTAAATTTTAATACTAATGATGATATTGAATTATAACTCTTAGTAAATATATTTATTTATTTGAATATAAAGAATGTCTAAAACAACTTTTCACTAATATATTTTTATCTATATTTCTTAATTTTATTTTCCTCTAAATGGGCCATACCCACTGAACTTTTCTAAAACTGTAATATAATATTGTTTTTCTTATAAAAAAAAAATGTAATGTAGCATTTCCTTTTTATGTGCCTCTTGAGTGTAGAATATGATAGTGTTTATCTGTGCTTAATTTTATTTCCTGGTTGTTTAACCGTAATTAATGTTGGAGTGTGTTATTAAATTGGCCATGACAATTTTCTGCAGAATGATCCTACACAGCTCGTCTTGCAAAGGACAGCAGAATTAGCAATTTAATTAAGCCAAAAACAATGCACCATGGCAGAGCTTGAGTGGTACAAAGAGTGTTGTGACAATCAAGACGTTGGTTATTATGATTCCTTTAAGAGCCAAAATCAGAAGGACATTGATGCTAATTTGCGAAGGATAAACCTCGCACAATTTTGGGATGATATTCTTGAAATGTGGGAGAGACACCTGTTGCCAAGTGATTTCAAATTACAAAACAAGTGGGTAAATGCTGGTACTGTTTATAGAAGACTTGTGGAACATTTAGATATTGCAAATTATTATAAAACGCACAAGGATAGCAACTATCTTACAGAAGGAAGACCCAACCGACATAAAGTTCTTGAGAGATGGCTGGAAGAAAAAGACAACTCTCGCAGTGGAAGAGCTGAGAGACCAAGAACAAGGCCTGCATCCCTTACTCAGGACTCATGCTTTTGGGCATATGTAGAAGAGGCTTTGAAAGACCTGCAATATCTCAAGCAAGGCCAACACAAAAGGTTACAAAGTGAAAAACTCTCACAGCCTTTCTTCAGATGTTTTCTGGGAAGGAAGCAGCTTCACGAGGTGGTGTAAAGAATGGGAAGACTATAAGAAAAGTCAATCCCGTGGATGGAAGAACTCTCCTTAAGGTTGGAAGGACTGAATGCTATTTGAATGAAAAACCAGTTTCTAACATTGTGAAAGGGAACCTTCTTGGAATGAAGTAACTTGCTTCTTTTGTATTTGTGATGTTATTTTCTTTCATATGTTTTTAAGTTGTACGCTTTTTTATTTGTTTAACCGGATGGAAGTTGTAAGCCATAAAGTTTGGTATCTATTGAAAATTGGATTATTTTTTACAACTGGTTTCAAATGTATATTAAATTTTTAAATGTAGATATACTGATAAATGTATTTTGTTTATTAGTACGATAAGTAATATATGATGCTTATAAGAATAATTGGATTTTTTCCAACTTGTTTCAAATGTATATTAAATTTTTAAATGTAAATATATTGATAAAAGTATTTTGTTTATCAGTATGATAAGTGATCTATGATGCTTATAAGAATAAATGTATGTTGTTAAAGTTTTTAAGTCAATATGAATGTGTTTTTTTAAATTTATTTTTTATTTTATTATAATTTTAAGTGTAGATGTGTTGATAAATGTATTTTGTTTATTATTATGGATAAGTAATTTAACATGGTTAAAGAGACAAATGTATTTGTTAAAGGTTTTAAGTGTAGATGTATTGATAAATGTATTTTGTTAAAGGTTTTAAGTGTAAATGTATTGATAAATGTATTTTGTTTATTACTATGGATAAGTAATTTAACATGGTTAAAGAGATAAATGTAATGGATAAGTGTGAAGATTTTTTTTAGTGAGTTATATGTTTAATAAAAAAATGTTAAGAAATTAAGTTTTTATAGTGGATGTGCTTTAATTTAATAGATTTAATTAAAGTATATATTTTTGGTATTTGATTAGTGTAAAAATTAGAGCTATTGGTTTATCATAGGTTTTGATGAGCATGTCTGACTTTGTGGATTTGGGTCTCCAACTTTTTAGAGTCCATTTGAGGTTTTTTTTTGACTCAAAATTTTGTAAGCTTAGCTCTTAGCTTCTTGATATTGTTTTATATTTTGATTTGCATGTGGAAGTTGTATTCCACAATTCGACTATCATGTGATCACCATGGTAGTTCATGTGACGTCAACTTGATTAGTGTGGACTTTCAAGAAGGTTTTAAAGGGACCAAAATCACAACATTAATTTTGCACTGAAACATGCAAAAATACTAACTCTAACTCTATATAGCTATATGAGGATATGCTAAATATTGTTCCTTGAGCAAAGGAAGCAGTTCCATTCTTATTGTATGGGGCATTGTTTCGTAAGAGAATATAGAGCATTAAAAGTGGAATATTGAAGTAAACAAATGAAGTAGAAAATTCTATAACAGTCACTCTAGTGAGAGTGTTCTTGACAATTTCATAGTGTGTGCCCATTTTATGTATTTGCATTCAATAACTAAGAAAAGGAAACAAATCATAGACTTTGATTTCTAGCTATGTTTTTTCGATATACAATTCTCTTAAGGTACAAATTATGTTTATTGTTTGATGGTGTGTTATTTGTTTGTCTCTTTCATTTCGGATTTAGTTTATTTAGTGGTCCATGCATTAAGCTAGTGTGTTACAAGTTAATGTTGGTGAGTAAATCATTTGCAAGTAAATATTGAATCAATGGATTAAATTCTCACACCTGTACTCCTAAGAAAAAATTTGTGAATATAGATGACATGTTTTTTTTCTAAATCACTATACTTTCTTTTAAAACTATTATTTTATATTTGTTTTAATATTATTAAATATAAAATTCCAATTGGCACAATCTTTATAATATCAATTATATAATAATCCAATAGGTCGTGGCAAAGCCACACACCAAATTGGAGTATGAGACTCCCTTGTTATGGGACAAAGGACCCACCTTCGTATAGGGGTTTGATTGTTAAAGTCTACAAAGGCACACCTATAGCTCATATTTAATGTAGGGACAGAAAAGGACATGTTTGATTAAAAAGACATGAATCTTAATGAAAAGGCACTCTTGTCTAGTATTTATAATAGGACCCTTATTTGTAATTAATCATATCAATTTTACTCATATATTTATATATTTTATATTTATTTTAATTTGATTTCCTTATTGTATCGAGATATTTTGGATAATTAACTTGTGATCCATGTTTGGCTATCACATTTGGTATGAAAGTTTTTTTTCTATTCCTAGCTCTTAACCTTCACACATTTGGTTGAATTTCATAACCCTTGCAATAAGACCATTGGTCTTTTCACCACAGTAAATTTAGGTAGACTTTCTCTATCTTTGATCTTTAACCGATGGTTTTAGTCATATTAATCTCAAGAAGCATAATGGAAAATCCCGAAGAATATGTCGTTGTAAATCTTAAAATTAAATGAGATATCAAAAGAACAATATAGAGATATATTGAAGCAACTAGAAAAAATCATTCATTCAACACACAATTCTATTATTTCTCTAATGCAAATTTGTACGAATTTGAAGGATCTCATACAATATAGTTAATAATAATAGTTATCTTTTCTTTTAATTTTTACCATTCAATTTTAAACTAAAATAACCTCAATAACATTAATAATCCTTTTTCCTAAATTTTAATACTAATGATGAATCTTAATGAAAAGGCACTCTTGTCTAGGAATGAAAGGAAAATTTTGCATCCATGGAAGCACATCATGGAGGTTTCAAAGATATTGATGATAAGAGTTATCAACCAGAAAGATTTAGTTCTTAAACTCCGAAGCCTCTTCTTGATTGAAAAAATACTAAACTGATAAGATATAGAAAACTTCTTGGCGCAATATGTCAGCTTGCAACACGTCCAAATAAGACAACTGAAGTAAATACTATCATATGGTTTTCAATGCATTAATGTAATTGAAATACAGCTAGGAACATTTGAAGACTACTTCATTGAAAATTATAAGCATCTACATGCCTATTGGCATCAACATAAAACTAAAATGATTAGCATGTATCATTGCATACATGGTTACAGTTTTTCATGGATTAGGTGGTATTTATCAGCAAGAAAGGATATTAAATTCTAGTATAAGTAATGCAACTGCTACATGAACTATTCATAGTCCTTAATGATATACTCAAATTTCTTTCACAATACTAATCAAGTGTCTAAAGAAGCCATCATCACTTCCAAATCACATATTTAAACATACAAGTTGTAAAAATTGAATTTGTTTCATAAATTTTAATAGAATCATGTGCTCAGATCTAAGATATAGTTCTTAAAATTTGAAGCATCTTCTTGATTGAAAACATATCAAACTCATAAGATATAGCTGAAGAGAATATGTGTGTGTGTGTGTGTGTGTGTTTTAATTTAATTTAAAAATAAAAAATTAAGTTGAAGTTAAGTTAAAGACCTTGTCTGATCATGATAACATGAATGCATCATGAATAAAGAAATAGATTGTTTGTTTTTCTACCTTCAAAATCAAAGGTATTTTTGGTTCAGTTCCTCCATATTTAATATTGATCACTTCCTATTGAGTCACCTATGTATTTGTTTCTTCATGATCTTTGAAAATATTCAAATGATCACATTGTTCTTTACCAGTGATCTCCCTGGTGTCTACCATGTTCTTGTTTTTTCAGGATCACTCATATGAATTTGGTTTCTTTTGTTCTTTGTGAACATAGTAAAAAAGGTATGGAGAGGTGGCTTTCATCACTTCAAGAGAAGTAAAAGGAAAGCTATTGAGAAAATAACTACAACACCGAGAGAGATTCGATAGCATTTATGGAATTGGCGAAAATGGCTTGTTCTCTGGTGTTGGCTACTCAACATAGCTTTCTTGATCTTGTGTAGAATAAATGAATTTGTATTTAGCTTATATTACATTAACAATGAAATTGCCAAAATTCATGGCAGGATTTCCATCACATTTGTAGAGAAAATTATAACATGGTATCACACTTTTCTTATCAAATCTAAATGCTCCTATATGACTCAATGATGGATTTCATCACTTAAGAGCAGTAAAAACAAGTTTATTACAAAAAAAACTCCAACACATTTGTAGAGAAAAATATAACACAGTATCACACTTTTCTTATCAGAGCTAAATGCTCCTATATGAAACAACTGTGGATTTCATCACTTGAGAGCAGTAAAAACAAGTTTATTGAGAAAAAAACTCCAACAAATTTGTAGAGAAAATTATAATACACTATCACACTTTTCTTATGAGAGCTAAATGCTCCTATATGCAACAACGATGGCTTTCATCAAGAGTAGAACAAACAAGTTTATTGAGAAAACAACTCTAGCACTAAGAGAGATTTGGAAGCAATTGTTGAATTGATGAACATGTCTTGCTCTATGGTGTTGGATAAAGGGCATATATTTCCTGAAATTTTATACAACAATGTAAATTTTCATGTAGCTTATACTACATTAACCATGGAATTGTCAACATTTAGGGCACACTTTCCATCACATTTGTAGAGAAAATTACAATAGAGTATCACATTTTTCTTATCATATCTAAATGTTCCTATATGCAACAACCACCTTGTGCCTCATAGTTTAAATTTGTGCCAGACGAAGGAGAGGAGGAGGGCTAAGGTGCAAGCTAGAATAAGAAGAGAAAGAAGAATCTTGTTTGGGACTTGAGATAGATTCATTCTCTACACATCTAGAGTAAAGCTTAATAAAACAAAACTCACCATACTTTGAATTTTTGAAATAAATATCTTAAAAATTAGAATATCAATTTAATACATTTTACTTAATTACACATTTAACAATATTCATTTAAAAAAATACAAATACAAATTACTATTTTAAACAAAACTATTATAAATAAAAATAGTACAAATAATAACATTAATTACCATGGCCCTCGTGTACATTCCTCTTATAACTTATGTTCGTAACTTAATCACATAGTGTCAATTTATTAAAACTATAATCTACAAGTCTCACTTTTTATAAATTTGGTGGAAGGATAGAGTATCTAAATTCCCTTACCCTTTAAGAAGCATCCTCAATTACTGTACCACCCACCCTGACATCCAATCTAGAAATCTTAGGTTATTCTAAATTGATCAAGAGTATAGAATTTTTAAGGTGGTGTTTTATGTGCACTAAAATTCCCGTGAGGTCCATCACTATGTATGTGATTCATTGCAACCTTGGATATATTATATGAGTTGTTGTGATTTTTTTTTTGTGGCTACAACTTAGTTTTGGTTGTCACCTAGTTATCATAATTCAAAACTTTGTTATTATCTCAGATCCTTATAGCATTAGATATATTCGGTGAGCTAATGTGATGTTTTGTTTGTCACAATGATTCAAAAATAAATTATTATACCACAAGATTGACTTCCTCATTATCTGTTTTGTTTATGAACCCTTTAAAAACACCACAGGAAAATTTGATTTTACACTATGATCTCCCCAGCATGGGTTGGGGTTTAAAAAATTAATCATGTGCTCAGATCTAATATATAGTTCTTAAACTCTGAAGCCTCTTATTGATTGAAAACATATTAAACTCATAAGATATAGTTGAAGAGAATATATATGTGTGTGTGTGTGTGTGTTTTAATTTAATTTAAAAATAAAAAATTAAGTTGAAGTTAACTTAAAGACCTTGTCTGGTCAAGCTAACATGAATTCCTCATGAATAAAGAAACAAATTGTGATTTTCTACCTTCAAAATCAAAGGTATTTTTGGTGTAGCTCCTCCATATTTAATATTGATCACTTCCTATTGAGTCACCTATGTATTAGTTTCTTCATGATCCTTGAAAATATTCAAAAGATCACATTGTTCTTTACCAGTGATCTCCCTGGTGTCTACCATGTTCTTGTTTTTTCAGGATCACTCATATGAATATGGTTTCTTTTGTTCTTTGTGAAAATAGTAAAAAAGGTATGGAGAGGTGGCTTTCATCACTTCAAGAGAAGTAAAAATAAGGCTATTGAGAAAATAAATCCAACACCGAGAGAGATCCGATAGCATTTATGGAATTGGCGAAGATGGCTTATTCTTTGGTGTTGGCTACTCAACATAGCTTTCTTGATCTTGTGTAGAATACATGAATTTGTATTTAGCTTATATTACATTAACAATGAAATTGAAAAAATTCATGGCAGGCTTTCCATCACATTTGTAGAGAAAATTATAACACAGTATCACACTTTTCTTATCAGAGCTAAATGCTCCTATATGACTCAACGATGGATTTCATCACTTAAGAGCAGTAAAAACAAGTTTATTGCAAAAAAAACTCCAACACATTTGTAGAGAAAATTATAACACAGTATCACACTTTTCTTATCAGAGCTAAATGCTCCTATATGAAACAAATATGGATTTCATCACTTAAGAGCAGTAAAAACAAGTTTATTGAGAAAAAAACTCCAACAAATTTGTAGAGAAAATTATAACACATTATCACACTTTTCTTATGAGAGCTAAATGCTCCTATATGCAACAACGATGGCTTTCATCAAGAGCAGAACAAACAAGTTTATTGAGAAAACAACTGTAGCACTGAGAGAGATTTGGAAGCAATTGTTGAATTGATGAACATGTATTGCTCTATGGTGTTGGATATTGGGCATATATTTATTGATATTGTATACAACAATGTAATTTTTCATGTAGCTTATACTACATTAACCATGAATTGTCAACATTAGGGCACACTTTCCATCACATTTGTAGAGAAAATTACAATAGTGTATCACATTTTTCTCACCATATCTAAATGTTCCTATATGCAACAACCACCTTGTGCCTCATAGTTTAAATTTGTGCAAGGAGGAGGAGAGGAGGAGTGTTAAGGTGCACGCTATAATAAGAAGAGAAAGAATAATCCGGTTTGGGACTTGAGATAGATTCATTCTTTGCACATCTAGAGTAAAGCTTAATAATAAAAAAACCCACCATACTTTGAATTTTTGAAATATATATCTTAAAAATTAGAATATCAATTTAATACATTTTACTCAATTACACATTTAACAATATTCATTTAAAAAAATACAAATACAAATTACTATTTTAAACAAAACTATTCTAAATAAAAATAGTACAAAGAATAACATTAATTACCATGGTCCTCATGTACATTCATCTTATTACTTATGTTTGTAGCTTATTCTTAATCACATAGTGTCCATTTATTAAAACTATAATCTACAAGTCTCACTTTTTATAGATTTGGTGGAAGGATAGAGTATCTAAATTCCCTTACCCTTTAAGAAGTATCCTCAATTACTGAACCACCCACCTTGACATCCAATCTAGAAATCTTAGGTTATTCTAAATTGATCAAGAGTATAGAATTTTTAGGGTGGTGTTTTATGTGCACTAAAATTACCATGAGGTCCATCACTATGTATGTGATTCATTGCAACCTTGGATATATTCTATGAGTTGTTGTGATTTTTTGCTTGTGGCTACAACTTAGTTTTGGTTGTCACCTACTTATCATGATTCAAAACTGTTATCATCTTAGATCCTTATAGCATTAGATATATTTGGTGAGCTAATGTGATGTTTTGTTTGTCACAATGATTCAAAAATCAATTATTATACCACAATATTGACTTTCTCATTATTTATTTCGTTTATGAACCCTTTAAAAAAACCACAGGAATATTTGATTTTACATTGTGATCTCCCCAGCATGGGTTGGGGTTTAAAAAATCGGAGAGTAAATTGAGCGGTTATTGTTAGAAATTGTTGGATAAGATGGAAAATTTGGATGGTTCGTAGACAATATGGATGTCATAACATATATCTATTTTGAATGTTTTAGTGTCCCCGGCCACCATTTCAACTGATAACGTCAATACATCACTATGTGAATGATAACTTGTGACATCGCTAACCATTTTCTTTTATTGTGGATCAAGTTATAAACTAATAACTTGTGAAATCCGTAGCCATTTTCTTTGATTGTGGATCAAGTTATAAAGTAGAATAAAGGTTATGATAAAACTTGTACAAAAAACCCCTTGGGATTGTCTCAACTTACTCTATTGTTAATCACATAGTGTCAATTTTGTAAAACTATAATCTACAGTAAAATTTTAGACTAAAAATTTGAGCAAGTTTGACATCATATAATATGAAAATTGTTTATGATTATTAACTAAAAAACATTTAAGATTTTTTTAGCTAAAATTAGGTAATTAAGGTTATGTATATATTTTTTTTTGAACTGAAGAAATTTGATATTCATTAACAAATAAAAAATCCAAAAGAGTATGTATGTAGTTACAAACTATTACAATTAATTAATTAAAGGTAAATTTAGTGTTATTTAAGAAATGAGAATTATAAACATTCATCATTATTGCTAAGATACATTTTATTAAGTAAAAAATTAAAAGAATAATGGTTATAAACATTTAAAAATAATTTTATTAAATAATTAGTTTCGATCTATATTATTTATGAGAGAGATCAATTCCCTTTTCACTCTAAAAGAGGTTTGCATACCAAGACATTTGATCCCTCTTGGCTCTTGGTAGATCCAGAGTTAAGATTTATCTAGGCCATCTTAATTTCCTTTTTCCTTTTTCCTTTTTTAATAGTGTTTTTTATCCATGCAATTTAAATTCATTGGTTTTTGTGGAGTTTAATTTTATGATATAAATTTTATTTAAATCTAACAAATTTTAATAACATTGTTTTAACTTAAAAGTCACCAAAACCTAAATAGTTATCTTAATTTCCCCCTTTAAATAAACTACATTCCACATGAATACCAGAGGTCAATACCATGGGTTATTTTTATAGTTTATTATTATTTTATTTTATTATTTTTATATTTTTATTGTATTTTGACCTAGTTAAAGTGTTCATTACATTATGTCATTCTTTTTATTTAATTTACTTTTATTTTTATTTTTGTGTAATTTGACATAGTCAAAATGTTAAAACTATTTACTTGTGGATCTAATGGCCTAAAACATTTCAATCGTCTAACATTTGATCCAATGGCTCAAACATAGACACATTGGCATTTAGGGAAGTTGTTTTCAAATAAAAACGCCTTAAGGCGTAAATATGCAAGTTTTAATCTTTTCAATTAATTTATACCAGTCAAACACAACACACCCACTTGATGCAAAATATGCAAGTTATAATCTTTTCAAATAATTTAGATTTTGTGTAACACAATTTTGTTTTCGATATTAATGAATTTTATTTAATATATGTTGGTTGTTGTGCCTATGAAGCTACCAAGTTGTTCAATGGAAAAGTTGGAGTGAAAGGAGAGGAGAGGTCTCAAGATGAGCACTAGAAATTGAATTTATTTATTTCTAGTCTAGCTTAAGATTGAATGTACGTTTTAAAATCATAGTAATTTAGTATTAATTTAAACATAAAGATGATTATTCAATAATTAAAACTAAATCATAATTTTATTTTTTTTATTTAATTAATCAAAATCATTAGCCTCTCTAGTCTCATATCAGAAACTGAGATTATACAACAAATATTTCTTGTGTCTTATAACTAACCCCTAAAAAAATTCTACTCATAATTTGAATTTATTTATTTCTAAAGCGTGTTTATTCATAAAATTTTATCTTTTGAAATCATAGTAAATGAATTTTAATTTTGATTTGTTTATTTTTCTAAGTAACATTTATTCACGAAAAATCAACGGTTGTGTAAGACTAAAAGTATGCTTTAAAATCATAGTAAATAATCTAATAAAATCATTATGATTACAAAATCATAGTAAATAATCTAATACAATATGATTACAAAATTATAGTAAATAATCTAATGAAATAAATATGATTACTCAATAATGAGAATTAAATCATAATTTTAGTTTATTTATTATTGTTATTTAATTAATTAAAATAATTAATGTTTTATGTGGAATTCTATTTTTCTCCTCCTAATGTAGCTAGAGAATTTTATTGTATTAAGGAAAAGAAAAAGGAAAGTGAGCTCCTCACAATTCATGAAATAAAATGCATAGTCAAAAAAATAACTTTCTATGATAAAAAATAACCTATTTGATATTTTTGAAGTAATATAAAGCATAGACATAAGTTAGTAAGTTAGGCTTAGTCTAACTTGTAGAAGAAATGACCTTTTTCACTGGGTAGTCTAACTTATGGATGAAATGACCATTTTCATGAGTTTATGTTGTTTAATCACACAATTTCGGTGACCCAAGGGGTTTTTGAGGGTGTTGAATAGATTTATGCAATCCAAAATGCATTTTAAACAACAAAAACTCGCTTTATTTCTTGAGATTGTTTTGCTGGGTGAAAAAGGTCTATTTCATATATAAGTTAGCTTAAGCCTATATTTTATGGTCAACCCATAATTAAAAAATTTAAGAAGACAAAAGACAAAACTTATACTACCAAAAAATTGTTTTTATATTCATAACAAAAAAAACATGTAATACATGATATGAAATGAAATAAAAAGATATTTTAACGTCCATGAGACTAAAAGTAGACTATGGGACTGTAAGTTTCTTGTTTTTGGCCTTCTGCAATTCAATATTTTTCTTATTGAAATTGATGATTACCTAGCCCAACCTTCCCACAATCTCCTCGTTGAAACTAATGCTAACATATTCTCATAACTTTCTCCAATGTCTTTGAACTCATCACATTAAAATGATGATTAAAAATAAAAATCAAAAGTCATGTGAAGAGAAATTTAAAAAATAACTTGTAATAGAAAAATTTTCTGACGATTAAGAGTGTTGTCAGATTTCTACCCTGATGGAAGGCATTTCCATCCAACCCAGGAATTTGACGTTACATGAACAATGAAACGTTTCATTTTTTAAACTCAATAGTGAATACAAATGTTTAAAAGTGGGGAAAAAGTGAGAAAAAAAATAGTAAAACTAACGTGTAAATTTAAATCAATTCGGCTTCAGGGTTATACATGAACAAGTCTAAATCATTGGTGATTTCCAATGACACAGAGGATCCTAGTTGCAAGGAAATCTATCTGCTTTTCAGAATTACAGTTGTTAATCTTGATGAAAGATTCACTTATCTAGGGTTTTTTCTCAAACCCAACAATTACAACAATAAGGATTGGAGTTGGTTGAATAACAGATTTCATAAGAAATTCGTTGGATGGTCACACAGGTGGTATACCATTGGAGGTAGTTTGACACTCATCAAATATGTCTTACAAAACATCGTTGTCTTCTAGATGCATCCTTTTACGTTTCCTAGGGAGATTTTCCGTAAATTGTATGTAATCATGGGAAACTTCATCTGGTCTGGGACGGAATTGCAGGGTAAGATCCACCTGGTGAGATGGAAATTCATTGCCAGGCCAATCGAGGAGGGTGGATGGGGCATATTGGACTCCCGTTCTTTTAATAGAGCATTGATTATTCAAGAAATTGTGGAGGGTCGTATCTGAAGACAGCATCTGGGGTCACCTCACCATGGATAAATACATGCATGGTAATACATTATCTTTGTGGCTCAAGGATGGGGCCAAAAGGACCAACCCTTCCTCCTACATTTGGCGACGCATGACAAAAATAAGAAAAATAATGTTGGGCTTCATGAGATGGGAGGTGGGGGACGAAAGAGAAGTAGAGGTTGGAATGGACGCTCTAAAAGGATTTCAAGGTAACCATAGATTATCGTTCGACCTCATTTCCACCTTACACAATTTTGGAATCCACCATATCGCACAGATTAGTAGACAGAATGTTGATTCTCCATTGTTGCAATCCTGGATTAAGGAGGACAAACTTGGTTTAATTAGTCATAGTGTTATCGAATGGGAGGTATACCTCACCCATATTTTCGAAGCTGGAATTTCCATTCATGCAAGGGAAGATAAACTAATATGGGAGGGTAACATGAAGAAATCCAAGCAAAGTGTCAAAGATATATACAACAAGCTTCCATTTGCATAGAAACATTTTTTATACAAAAATTGGTTTCAAGCAGCATGGAGATGGGTGATCCCATCCAAACCCTTTTTTTTTTGTTGGTTCGCATTGCACAACGGGGTTCTCACCTAGGAAAAACTGAGGTGCAGGGGATTTCATGGCCCGAGAATTTTCCCCATCTGCTGGAATCACTCAGAAGAGATCGACCATCTTTTTTTGAGTTTCCCTTTAGCTAAGAAGGTATGGGCGGGCGTATTGGATTGTCTACACCTGGGACCTCCAAGACCGTAGCACACATTGCATTCATGCCTTTGATATTGGCTCCATAAATGTATTGAGTTACATGCTTTACCCTTTTATATAACATGGTCTATTTGGCGCAGCAGGAACTCATTTTTTTTTTACCATAAACTGTTGGAGTTACGGGCGGTCATTTTGAAGGTAGTTAATCATTTTTCAGAGATCAAGCCCTCTATGAGACATATTAAGAAGAGAATGATTATGATAAAGGATCTTAAGGGGAAATATCCAATTAGTCTTTTTGATGGGGCAATCCAAAGAAGGTACTGTGGGTGTGGAGTCGTCATTATTCTAGAACCGGGGAGACTTTATGAATTCTGGTGGAATGGTAGACATGGTACTAACAACGGTGCTAATATTATTACACTATGGGGCACTCTTCAGCTCCCAAAATGGTTAAGATTGGACCAAATTCACATTCATGGACATGAAAAAAGTATCAATGACTGGTTCATGGATCACACCTCTTTCGACCCTCCTATCCTCTCCAGCTGGATTGGGTGCATTAGTAGACTGGCATACAACTTTATGAACATATCTTTCACCCACATCTATAGAGAGAAAAATCAAGTGGCGGCCTCCTCTCAAAGAGAGGTATTCATTCCAATCCAGGTAAGTTTCATTTCGCAACTTATGCACCTGGCGAGCTCCTGAACTCCAGTTCAATCTCCTCTTTGTAGTCTTTCTCTTCAGATACTCCTTTCTGGCCTCATCACAAATTTGCTACTCTTCATTGAAAATTTTTTGTAATCTTATTGTCGTAGCAATTTGAACTTTTTTATTGTGCTCCACTAATGCATGACTATTATATGTAGACATTTCAGTAATTTCCTTAGACAAATTTGATAGAATACTTAAGAACTAAGAAGGATGACAGGGACAAAACAGGGAAACCTGAATTTTGAATGTAAGGAAATCTCTGAGAATGCATTCTCGAGAATGTGCTCTCTTTTTTAATAATATGAAAAGAAAGATTTTTTTTTGTTAAAAAAATAAAATAAAAACATTTAAGTTATAGTTATCAAATTGTGAAAAATATTAAAGTTCGATGATTCCACTGGAATGGCGCATTATTCGAGAAAATTCGATCAAGTTTTTTCAAAATCCATGGCGTTTAGTTATCCCAAAGTTCGATGATAGTTTCAGGAATTTTGATTCGATTTTTTTAAAACCCGTGGTTTATACAATCTTTGGGGACTATAGCTTTTAATTTTCAAGAAATTTTCTTAAATTTTTTTTGGAAGGAAAGGAAGTTGAATTATGGGGTATTGCGGGAAAACCGAGAAAGATAATCAGCTCTAATGTCATGAAAAAGGTTCTAAAGAAATAACTATGAGGCGTAATTGCACAATTCTTCTCACTACATGTTCAAACATTGAAATCCTCTATTTCTTCAGATCTCCAAAAATTCTTGGACAATCATTCCAAGGTGTTTGACACTCCCAAAGGCCTCCCACATATTCGTGATCATGATCATGATATTCATTTTATTCCAATAAGCGTTCCTCCAAACATCAAGCCTTACAGATCTATGCCCAAAAGAGCGAAATTGAACGTATGATTGCAAAAATGCTAGAGGCTAGTATAATTCAACCTAGTCAAAGTTATTTCTCTGCTCCAGTAGTATTGGTGCACAAGAAGGATGGATCATGGTGCATGTTTCCAGATTATAGGGAGCTCAACAAGCTCACTATTAAAGATAAATTTCCCATTCCTTTTATTGATGAATTATTGGATGAATTACATGGAAAAAATTACTTCACAAAGTTGGATTTTCATTTGGGTTATCATAAAATTAAAATGAAGGCTGAAGACATTATGAAAAAAACATTTAGAAATCATGAGGGTCATTATGAATTTTTGGTCATGCCTTTTGGCCTTACCAATGCACCTTCTACATTTCAAGGGTTGTTGAATTCCATTTTCAAACCATTCCTGAGAAAAAATTTGTTAGTATTTTTTGGTGATATACTAATCTACAGCAAGTCTTGGAAGGATCATGTTCAACATGTTGACAGGGTGATCAAACTATTGGGGGAGAAACAATTATATGAAAAAACATCCAAATGTTTCTTTGGATTATAAGAGGTGGAATATTTGGGTCATATTGTATCTCATGAGGGTGTTAAGGTAGACCCTAACAAAATTAAAGCCATTAAGGAATGGAAAATCCCCACAGCCCTAAAGCATCTGCGAGGATTTCTCGGGTTAACAAGGTATTATCACAAGTTTTTTAAGAATTATGGGAGAATAGTGGCACCTCTAACGACATTATTGAAGAAATATGCATTTTCTTGGAATCCAGAAGCAACTAAGGCCTTTAAACATCTTAAAGAGGCAATGTGCCAAGCACCGGTCTTAGCTGATATGGATTTATGCAGGAACACAATAGAATACGAATATAACCATAAATACAAATATGCAGCGGAAATAACACTTCATTTCATTAATATCAAATAATTGAGATATGATTACAGACATAATGCAAATAAACTAGCTAGGGTGTTGGTAGCTTATATCTGAGAAGAGATATGGTGGTTGCAGGCCTCTGAAGTATCTTATAATGAGGCTTGAGGGCCTATTTATTATTGAGAAACAATGGAAAAACCTAACCCTAGGAGATGAAGTGCCAAAACTTTGGGTCCCATTTGGGTAAATTGGTACATCAACTTCCCGGGGACGTAACTTTGGCATGCGATGTTCGTTTGACGCGCACAATACCTCATTAGAAATATATATCCGAGGACTACAACTTTTGATGTGAGCGACATCAATCACTGACCCATTTTACTCTCAATTTTCCTAAAAAAACGTCGTTTAGGGCCTCAAAACGGCTCTAGAATTTCAGGACCCGAAAAAACTGCTAAAAATAGTAAATTGTGCTACAATTAAGGAAATTGAAAAATTGAAAGAAACAATGGTGGGGCCACAAGTGGAATAGGCGGGTGGCCACCAATATCCACCTGGATCATTCCTTCCCCCTTAGGAATCAATGGTACCCATTGCATTGAGTTCCTCCATGAGATTAGGAAACTTCTATTGAACTTGGTCCTTGGGTGAGCCACTTGCCTTGGTGCAGGAGTTGGCCAGATTTGAAAACCCGATACAGTTGGATCTTGTGTTGGAGAGTGTTCTTGATTTTCATGTCCATGATACGTTCGGTGGTGGCATGTTCTGTGTGGCCTAGTTTTAACTCTGTTGGTGAGTTGTTCTGTAATGTCGGAGGTGTCTAGTAGAGGTGGGAAGTATGGTCGAAGGCGATCCACATTGAACATTGGTTGTCGGCCAAGGAATGGCAGAATGCTGAGCTTAAATGCATTGTCTCCTACATCCTTGAAAATGGTGTAAGGCCCATATCAGAGTGGTATGAGCTTCTAATGAGCTCCAGTTAAGCGTTCTTTCTACAAACGCAACCAAAATTTGTCGCCCACATGGAACTTGTGTGGCATCCGATGTTGATCATGTCGCTACTTTTACTTGGCATTGGATTTCTCCAAGATGTCATGGACCTGCTAGCGGATGTGCTCAATGTGTTCCGTAAATCTGGTTGATTTATTAGCCTTAGACAGTGCATGTATGGATTTTTTCTATGTGGTCGCATGAGGTATGGAAACATCAGGTAGCGACGTGCTTGGGGTCAGATCAATGGAGTGCTTGACCTGGCAGTGTAGAGGAACCTCTGTGGGTGAGGATAAAATGTCCTTGTATTCCTCCATGTATTTTCCCACCTGTTGCTGCCGCGCAGGGGAGCCCTGTTTGGAGGCTTCCGCCACTAACTTCTTTTTACCCTGTGGGCGAATCATCATGAAAACAAAATTCCTAGTTTGGAAAATAATTTTACTGCATTACTTTGCAGTACTCAAAGAGATGGTAGAAGGCAGTACTACCTTTGGTATCCTGTACAACTTAAATTTTCTAAAAGTAATAACCTAGACTCATACACAACATGTCGCTTCCACAAGTATGGTTGGCCTAATAATACATCAGACACGTCAAGAGGAGAAACATCACACAATACCTCATCCGTGAATGGCTTGATGTTGTATGGAACGCGGCACTACTGACGGACGAGAAGATCTCTTCCTTGGTGAAGCCACCCAATGGTATATGGTTGCGGGTGTGTTTTGGTCGGTAGGTCGAACCGCTTCATGACCTCTCCTGAAAAGAGGTTTTTTTTGCTTCCATTATCAACAAGAAATTGCAGTGGAGGACCCTTCGCCCAAATTTGGGAATGGAAGAAGCGCTCCCCCTCCTATGTATCCTCGAGCTCCTCCCTCTAGATCTTGGTGGTGGAAATGTTGGCACTGGATTCTGAATCAATGATTTTCTTCCCTTTATCATTGCCCTTGTCCAGTTCTGACTCAGCATCAGAACATACATGTGATTTGGATGCCTTCAGTTTGGCCACCAGCAATTGTTTGGCCCGACACTCGCTTGTGTTGTGAGTGGAGCTGTTATGAAATTCACACTTCCCCGTGTCCTTATTTTCTTTTATGGTGTTGTTCTGAGCCACCCCGTTTTGGCTTTGGC
The DNA here is from genome assembly GCA_034641835.2 of Pinus albicaulis. Taxonomy (NCBI): domain Eukaryota; kingdom Viridiplantae; phylum Streptophyta; class Pinopsida; order Pinales; family Pinaceae; genus Pinus; species Pinus albicaulis. The sequence goes on along the minus strand of CM076580.1, from coordinate 853,326,305 downwards.
CCTTTTTCTACGGTTTGAGGACGCCTTTCCCTAGCTTTGGATTCATTGATCCAAAGTCTCACTTCTTCTAGTTAAATTTTTGCTAGATCTTGGCAGCATATCGATATGTTGTGCCAAGTGAGGTAATGTTGAGGAAATCCATTTCCTCCTGAATGTATGATCAGGAGATCATGTCCAAGTTGAAAAAATGCTCAAAAATGAAACTGCTCAGAATTGGTTGCAATCTGAACGACTGAAAAGGTCTCGTCGCTGCAATTCTGGCACCGTGAATGGGACTCAAATTCGATGTCGTATGTGAAAGTTATGAAGGTTTTAAGTCTCCAGTAAAACTCCAAAAAACAGTTGACCAAGTTTGAATTTTAAAATTTGGAAAAATTAAAAAGAGAATATTCTTTGGAATATTCCAGAGAATATTCTTTGGAATATTCCAAAGAATATTCCCTCGAAATATTCCAAGCAGGCTAATGATATGTAGACACTTGGCATATTTTAATTGGATGTTGGGTTTACTGTGCAAATTTGGGCCAATCATGGGCTGCCACGTGGTAGGCCCGGAGGTCGCCACGTGGCCCCAGGCCAAGGAGGAGGCATGCCATATTTAAAAACTTTTGAAGTTACAAGGTTTCAACCCGAGTCCTCTGGGTTATAACGGAAATGTCTTACCGTTAGGTCACAAAGGCATTACTTAACAGATCTTGGTGGCGCATTCTATTTAAAGTTTGAAACAGTTTTGGGCGGAAAAAAAAGGGGCTAGCCCGGATGTCACACAACCAAACACTAGCCACCATGGTGCTAGCAGTGGCAGAAACGTTTATTCAGTGGTTAACAAACATAATGTGACCACTTCGTAAATTAAATGTTGTAGTTATGAATGCGGGTTAAGCGGCGGTTAGTGCGAGGGTGGTCACATGCCACCCCGCCTAACATTTAATTTGACATTAACTATTTCCGCCCAGTTTGGAGAGCCTCCACTATTTTCCACCAGTTTGCCAAAATTAGCACTCCTATCTGTAGTTTCTCCACATTTGGTGGAGTTTGTTTAAGGAATATTGGGCAAAATTGGTTTTGGCCATAACTTTCTCAATATTGAACCAAATTGGACGAAATTTTAGTCAATTTTGGCTTTCTTCAGCATTCTGGAGTTTTTGGGATAGGTTGCAAAGTGAAAAAAGGTGTTATTTAGCCATTTTTGTTTCAGGGAAGAGGAAAGAGCCACCAGGGCCATCAGGGAGATGGAGTTGTATTGGGTTGTACTTCATTGTTTGAGGTGAAAAAAAAGCCATTTTTAGCTTATTTCTATCTTCTGAAGTCAAATTCACAGCTTTTTTTTTCCTTTTTAGGCATATATTTCATTGTATAATCATTTTGAGCAACTTAATAGAGTAAGGACATGCCCATTGGGAGCCTTAGACCCGGCAGATGTAGCCCAGGAAGGGTGAACTGCCTCATCAGTTTGCTGCGTTATGCTATGGTGAATTTATCTTGCTATGTATTTCTAATATAAAATGTTAAAAATTAAACTTAATTAACATTTTATCACACAAAATCTCACAAACCATTACCAAAAACATTTTGTTTAACCTGCAAGACATGGAGAATACTTTGCACACTTAATTAATTGGAAATGGATACTTTGCATAGCATTACAAATAGTTCCATTTTCAGATCAGTTGGTATCAGAGCTTAGGATATGAGCCTTAGGAGCTAAATTTTTACTCTACACGTGTTCTTGTGCAAAGATATAGTTGACTGTTTGCAAGTTTTTATGCTTACTAGGCTTAAACTCAAGAGAGGTGAAGGACACTTGATTAGTGCACAAAGTAATCCATAACCAAGAAGGGCCAAAGAGACATTAATTCCACCTTATAATTTACCTCTAAGAGCCATAGAAGAAGCCTCAAGCATGTCTTCAAGAGAAGGAGAATCTCCTGAAGATATTGATCCCAAAGAAGAAGAACGGGTGTTCCAAAATGCTTTCCTAGACATGACAGAGATGGTGAGGATACTCTACCAAGAAAGGAATGATAGGCTTGTAGAAGAAGGGTCTAGACACCAGAAAGAAGGAGATGGTTATTCAGGAGGAAATAAAAGTGATGACAAGTCAAAGAAAGGACATGGATGAAATGGTGATCCACAATCCCCATCTTCATCCTCTTCCTCTACATCGTCATCCTCTACTTCGGTGAATCAATCTCACAAGTCTAAAACCACTAGTAAAAGTCCATTTTTAAAGCTTGATGTTAAATTTGAGTTTCCTATGTTTAATGGTGAAGTCAATGCAGAGAAACTTGACAATTAGATAAGACAGTTGGAAGTTTATTTGAGGATACAAAACCTTCATGAAGACGACACCAAGATTCAGTTAGCCTCTTTAAGAATGGAAGGAGCAGCATTGGTATGGTGGGAGGCCAAGACCAAGGATGAAATTAAAAAACATGGCAAGATCACTTTATCATGGGCTGAATTTATTTCCGCAATTAAGCAGCAATTTTATCCATTAGCTCATTTACAAAAGGCTATCATGAATTGGCAAAGTTTTAGACAACTTAAGGGACAAAGTGTTCAATATTACACTCAAGAGTTTAGACGAAGGGCTTTATTACTTGGAATTGATTTTCATAGCTAAGGAACTTTGCTTAAATATATAGGTGATTTACACAACTATCTTATACATACTATCCTTATGTTCAATCCTACTAGTCTAGACGAGGTTTGTGTTCAAGCCACGCATTTAGAGGCTAGAGGTAAACAATATTTTGATGAGAATGAGGGTAGTGAATTTAAAGGAAAAGGAAGAAAAAGAAATGAAAACTCTAGGAAAGAAAAAGGAAAGCTCTTTTGTAAAAATTGTTCCAAAACAAGCCACGATGAAGACCATTGCTAGAAACTTCATCCGGACCTGAAACTAGAAAAATTTAAAACCAAAGATAAGGCCAAAGAAAAAGGCAAGATAGTTGCAATAACTGAACAAGACTTAGGGTCTGAATCAGGAGACAAAACTAAAAGCATAGCCATGGTACTAAAGAACATAAAAGGGAAAGAGATTGTAAATGAAACAAATCCCAGTTCTTGCACTTTAAACTGTCACATAGAAGCTTAAAATGAAGAGCGGAGGATAGAGTTGTTTCATGTGAGGATAATTTCCAAACACATAAAGATAGACACACTATTTGACAGTGGGTCTCAAGAAAACCTTATCTCAGAAGACTTAGTCAAGAAGCTGAAACATGAAACCATTCCACATCCAAATCCATATCCACTTGGATGGATTTGCAAGGATGTTAATTTACAAGTTTCAAGGAAGTGCATGTTGCGCTTCGCCATAACAGCTCATTATGTTGACATGGTTGAATTAGATGTGGTGCCGCTTGACATTATAGATGTAATGTTGGGTAGTCCGTATTTATATGATAGAAAAGTGATCTTCCAGCGCCATGAGAACAAGTATCATCTATTCAAGGATGGCAAGGAGTTTATTGTGAGAGCACATCGGAAGAAGCTAGAATCTTCTTTAGTCAACGCAGGACAATTGAAAAGGCTTGTCAATGCAAGTCAAAATTTTTGAATTTTTTGATTATTAAGCAAAAATATTTTGTACATAATCCTTTTCATGTTATTGCTGATGTAAATGATAATATGTTTCAGTCTTAAAGTAGGTCGTCTTTGGAAGAAGATGACAAGATGTTGCAGAAAGTGTCTTTAGTGTCGATCGGTGCAGAGAACAAAGTATCGGTGCAAGGTGGTGCAAAAATCCAAGAGAAGGTTAATCATGCAAGCAAATAGGACACAAATTTCAGCATGGGTCATTGTTGGTTTCAAAATGGCAGGTTGGTATGGCGAGAAAACTTGGTCAGGAATCGACACAAGCACATGGCTCATTTGGTAAAAATTCGCCATGAGGACAGTTGGCAAGGTGAATTTTATTTTTAGATTCCTTTGAAGTTAGACCATTGTAGAAACAATATTTATTCTACAAATTTTAGTTGTTGTTCTGCAAATTTCAAAAATTTGCATCATGACACAGTCAAGGTTAGCAACAGTCGATCAGCAGATTCAAGGAAGAATTTATCTTTTTATGAGAAGCTCAATTTGATGAAGTCGGGAAGATTTCAGTGGTTCAAGGTTGGAAGAGTGGATAATCAGTCTCCTCATCTTCAATTTCTGTAATTCAGAGAGCTTTTGGGGTCCAAAAGCTTCCCATTTGGGATGTGTGATCCGGAGATCATGTCCAAGCTGAAAAAATGCTCAAAAATGGAACTACTCGGAATTGGTTGCAATCTAAACGATTGGAAAGGTCTCGTCGCTGCGATTCTGGCACTACAAACGGGACTCAAATCCGACGTCGTATGTGAAAGTTATGAAGGCTTGAAGTCTCCAATAAAACTCCAAAAAATAGTTGACCAAGTTTGACTTTTCAAATTTGGAAAAATTAAAAAGAGAATATTCTTTGGAATATTCCAAAGAATATTCCCCTAGAATATTCCAAGTAGGTTAATGATATGCAGACACTTGGCAAATTTTAATTGGATGTTGGGTTGACTATGCAAATTTGGGCTAATCATGGGCTGCCACGTGGCAGGCCTAGAGGCCGCCACGTGGCCCCAAGCCGAGGAGGAGGCATGCCATATTTAAAAAAAATTGAAGTTACAAGGTTTGAACCCGAGACCTCTGGGTTATAACGAAAATGTCTTACCATTAGGTCACAAAGGCATTACTTAATAGATCTTGGTGGCGCATTCTATTTAAAGTTTGAAACAATTTGGGGCTTAAAAAAAAGGGGCTAGCCCCTTAGGGCTAGCCCGAATGTCATACAACCAGATTTTTGCGACCAAGGGGCTAGCAGCGGCGGAAACATTTATTTGGTAGTTAACAAACATAATGTGACCACTTCGTAAATTAAATGTTGTGGTTATGAATGCGGGTTAAGCGGCGGTTAGTGCGAGGGTGGTCACATGCCACCCCGCCTAACATTTAATTTGACATTAACTATTGTTGCCCAGTTTGGAGCGCCTCCGATATTTTCGGCCAGTTTTCCAAAATTAGCGCTCCTATCTGTAGTTTCTCCACATTTGGTGGAGTTTGTTTAGGGAATATTGGGAAAATTTGGTTTTGGCCATAACTTTCTCAATACTGGACCAAATTGGACGAAATTTTAGTCAATTTTTGGATTTCTTCAGCATTCTAGAGTGTTTGGGATAGGTTGCAGAGTGAAAAAAGGTGTTCTTTAGCCATTTTTGTTTCAGGGAAGAGGAAAGAGCCACCAGGGCCATCAGGGAGATAGAGCTATATTGGGTTGTACTTCACTGTTTGAGGTGAAACAAAAGCCAATTTTAGCTTATTTCTGTTTTCTGAAGTCAAATTCACAGCTTTTTTTTTTCTTTTTTAGGCATATATTTCACTATATAACCATTTTGAGCAACTTAATAGAGCAAGGACATGCCCATTGGGAGCCTTGGACTCGGCAGATGTAGCCCAGGAGGGGTGAACTACCTCATCATTTTGTTGTGTTATGCTATGGTGAATTTCTCTTGCTGTGTATTTCTGATATAATATGTTAAAAAGTAAACTTAATTAACATTATCTCACACAAAAACTCAGAAACCATTACCAAAAACATTTTCTTTAACCTGCAAGACATGGAGAATACTTTAAACACTTAATTAATTGGAAATGGATACTTTGCATAGCATTACAAATAGTTCCATTTTCAGATCAATGTATCTATGCAAACAGTTGTGGTACTTGAGCACCAAATGTTTCTCTGGATATTTAATACCCAACTTCGTGTGCATGGTATGGAAAAAATTCGTTAGCTCGTGCACATCTTGATCCCTTTGTTACCGCAGCATGGTCCATTGGATGTACTTGTCCCCATAGCTCCCCATGGGGTAATATTGTTCCTTGATGCCGTCTCGGAACAAATTCCAAGTGGTTGCGACCGAGGACAGAGAGGGTTCCCTCTCATCCTTTTGCTCACAGTAGGTTCCCCACTAGTCTTTGACATGGGGGTTGGCTTTGAGGAGTGCAAAAGCAACCTTCTCTCGGTCGGAGAAATCATGGACCGAGAAATACCCTTCTAGAAAATTCAACCATCTATCTAAGGCATCTGCATCTATCTAGCCTTCAAATACAAGAATGTCAAAGTTGACTTGTACCTTGAAAGGCTTGGTGCCTCCAGAGTGGTTGTTGGATGCAGATGTGTCGTCAGTGGGAAGTCGTTGAAGGATCTAGGAAAAGTTATCCATCATCGTGTTCCTTTGTTTCTCGAGGGCCTCCTCAAGCAATAATTTGATAGGATCTCCTACTTCCTCATATTTCTTTTCTTCTTCCATGGGAGGTTGTCAGGGTTCGCGAGGCTGATCTTGTAAGGGTTCAACAAGATTGAGCCCTAACTCCTTATACCCTGACCTCGTTGGGGACATGCAAAGAAAAACAAAGAAAGAGAAGACCACTCAGATACCACTGATCCAGATTTATGCAGGAACGCAATAGAATACAAATATAACCATAAATACAAATATGCAATGGAAATAACACTTCATTTCATTAATATCAAATAATTAAAATATGATTGCAGACCTAATGGAAATAAACTAGCTAGGGTGATGCTAGCTTATCTCTGAGAAGAGATGTGGCTGCTAAAGGCCTCTGAACTGTCTTACAATGAGGCTTGAGGGCCTGTTTATAATTGAGAAACAATGGAAAACCCTAAACATCCAAAAACCTAACCCTAGGAGATGAAGTGCCAAAACTATGGGCCTCGTTTGGGTAATTTGGTACAGGAAATTCCCAGGGACGTAACTTTGTCATATGATCTTCGTTTAACGCACACAATACCTCATTAGAAAGATATATCTGAGAACTACAACTTTTGATGTGATCAAAATTAATGGAGGAAACATGTTTCTCTCATTTTTTCCAAAAAACGTCGTTTAGGGCCTCAAAACGGCTCTGAAAGTTTAGGACCCGAAAAAAAATGCTAAAAATAGTAAATTGTGCTACAATTAAGGAAACTAAAAAACTAAAAGAAACAATGGTGGGGCCCTAAGTGGAATAGGCAGGTGGCCACCAATATCCACCTGGATCATTAGCTATTCCATACTTCACAAAAGCCTTTATTGTGGAATGTGATGCCTCAGGAAATGGAATTGGTGCATTTTTAATGCAAGAAGGAAGACCCATTGCTTTTGAATGTCGTCCAATCAAAGGAAATTATTTACATAAAGCTATTTATGAGAATGAAATGTTAGCAATACTACACGAACTAAATAAATGTTGACCTTACCTAATGGGAAGACACTTCAAGGTAAAAACAGATCATGATAGTCTTGAATACTCTTTGGAACAAAGACTATCTTCAGAAGAGCAACAAAAATGGATTACAAAGATGTTGGGTTATGACTTTTAAATCATCTACAAAAAAGGGAAGCTAAATGTTGTTGCAGATATGCTCTCAAGAAAGGATGAGGATGTGGAAGAATTTCTTTGTGACATTTCTATTATCCAACCAGATTTGATAACCAAAGCAAGGGAGGAGTGGAAGAATGATGAAGAAGTGTGGACACATTCAAAAGTTGCAGCAATATCCCACTACATCTTATACATTTAGCTGGAAAAATGATTCATTATGGTACAAAGATCGCTTATATATTTTTAATAATTCCCAACTAAAACAAAAAATTATTTTGGAATTATACACCTCTCCCTTAGGAGGACACTCGGGATTTTTTAAAAGTTACCACAGGATCAAGAAAAAAAAAATTGGATGGCCTTATATTTGATATTCAAAAGTTTTTGGTGGAATTTTTGGTCTGCCAACAAAATAAAGTTGAGAAAATTAAGATCTCGGGTCTACTATAACCTTTATCCATGCCAATTCAACGTTGGGATGAGGTTTCAATAGATTTTATCACAGGTTTACCCAATTCTGAGGGAAAGAGTTTCATCATATTGGTAGTTGATTGTTGAAATTCAACAAGAAAATTTCAGCACCCACGCCTAGTGCATTAAGCACCTACACTAGGGTGGGGCCCACAAGGTTAAATTTGGTGCATGTCTATTTTAGTTATCCCTTAATTAAGATTGACAATAAAATGTAATCTAGTCTCAAAATAACTTGTAATAGTTAAGTGAGAGTGATAAACTCATTTAGCTCATGAATTTTGAGTTTGAGTTAGTTGGTGAGGCATGCAAAGGAATTTTAGTTGTAACAAAGTTCGAAGTGCAATGGTGCATTAGTTAATGCAGGTTGTAATCAGTTTAACTCAGTTAAGTGAGTTAAACTCAGTTGTGCTAGTTGTAACTGTTAGATACAATAGTGAGAGATCAAGTGAATTAAATATTAATTAATTCACAATCAGTGATCTCACATGCAACTGAGGATTTACTATTATTAGTTGCATGCATGTCAAATCCAGTGGAGACCTAGTTGAGATCTAGGTGAAAGGGAAGTTGACTATCAATTGTAGGATTATTGGGTTGCACCCATGTAACCAAACACCCATTGGAGTGCCCATGATACTTGCGCAGTCAAGGAAGGCCAAAATTCCTATTCTTTAAGGATTGCATTCATCAGGGATTGCGCAAGCAAGGCGAGTTGTCTGGAGGCAGTAAATTGGCTAAGTATTTTTCAGTTTTATGTATGACAGTGTGAGAAAATTAGCATAGTAAAGGAGGGCTCTTGTGAGAAGAGTTGTATGTAATTGTTTCATGATTCCATGTTTAATATACAATAGAAGATAGTGGGGTTTTGAGCAGCAGGCTTTCCCTGGGAAATTTTCTGTGTCGTGGCTTGATTCATTCTTCTTTGCTTCATGTGATTGGTGATTGTGTTTTTAATTCCGCAAAAGATTTTTAGAAGTGATTCAGTATTTAACTTTAGTACATTGTTAGATCAGATTGAATCCATGATATACATGCATGTTGTATAATTTCTACATTGATAGACTTACCAAGTATGCACACTTTTGTGCATTATCTCATCCATTTAAAGCCAGTACAGTTGCCACTTCATTTATGGAAACAATTCAAAAGCCACATGGAAACCCAAAGATTATTGTAAGCGATAGAGATCCCATTTTCATTGGAAATTTTTCGACGGAATTATTTCCTTATCTGGGTGCTCAACTAGCTCATAGATCATCTTATCATCCTCAATATTATGGGCAAACTGAGATAGTGAAAAAAAAAATGGAAGGATATCTTCGTTGCTTTGTATCTGATAAACAAACACAATGGGTCTAATGGTTACCTCTGGCTGAATGGTGTTATAACACTTCCTTGCACATTGAAGCAAAAATGACCCCATTTATGGCACTTTATGGACATCATTCATCGTCCATCACATCATATTTAAGAGAAAATTGTAAGGTTCAAGCAATGGAATATCACAACGAGCATTAACAACAAGTTCTCCAACTCTTAAAGGATAACCTAACTTTGGCACAGAATCGAATGAAACAACAGGAAGATCAACATCGCAGCAAAATAAGTTTTAATATAGGTGGTTGGGTGTTTTTACAGCTAGAACCATACAAACAAATGTCCCTCAAGCAAGCTAAGAAGGATAATAATTTTTTGCCAAAGTATTATGGTCCTTACAAGGTGTTGCAAAAGATTTGTACTATGGCATACAAATTGGAGCTTCTGGCATCTTCCTGAGTGCACCCAATTTTCCATGTTTCATGGTTAAAGAAGGTTATAGGTGACAAACTCCTAGTTCAAACAATATAGCTAGAACTTGATGAGGAAGGAAAAATCATATTGTAACCTAAAGCAATCACGGAAATAAGAGCTCGACAGCTACGAAATCGATCAATTTCAGAGTATCTCATCAAGTGGAAGAACTTACCAACTGAAGATTCCATGCGAGAGAATGATAATTTTATACAAAATAATCTAGAACTACTTAAGCATCGAGGACAACACTTTGTTGAAGGAGAGGGGCATGTTAGGTCCCTATAATACTAGTGTATCCCCTTATTGTTATTGTTAGTGTAGACCCATTATTGTTATTTTTGTGCCCATGTAGTCCCCATAGTGTTATTATTGTGCCCCATAGAAGCCCACTATTGTTATTGTTATGCCCTTACATTATTATTTTTATGTAGGCTATGATTATATTGGAACCCCTTAGAATCCTATATATAGAAAGTAGGTTTTTGTCATTTGAATCATCCAAGAATTGTTCATTTATGTAATGTAAAGGAGTTTTCCCCCTCGAAGAGGTTGATTTCTAAGTCATTGATCTATATTTTCTTCTATTTTGTGAGTTGATTGCATAACAGAATCCAAGTAATCAAAGATATTCCTCCTCATAAAGACCAAAGTTCCCTAAGATCTTTCTTCGGAAAAATTAACTTTGTGAGAATATTTATACCAAACTTTGTTGAGATCGTTAAGCTCGTGAATGTCCTTCTAAAGAAGAATGCTCCTCACATATGGAACCATGCAACAAATAGCGCCTTCGAATAAATCAAAGAAAGAATTGCTTCAACCCTTATCCTTGTTAGCCCTGATTATGCCAAAGACTTACTCATCTATTCTTTTGCCTCTAAAGACACTATTATTGGCATACTTATGCAAAAGGATGATGAAGGGGAGTAAAGGCCCATAGCCTTTATGAGAAAACCATTGTGTGACGCTGAGACAAGTTACACGATCATTTGAAAACAAGCTTATGCCTTGGTCAAGGTTCTCAATTACTTAGATAATATGTGGGATACAACAAAATATACGCATATGTCCCTTATCCTGTAGTAAAAGATGTGCTATCACAAAACTATTGCCTTGGGTCAAGAGGGAAGTTGGTATCCAAAATCCAAGAATATGACATTGATATCCACCCCAAGAAAGTCATCGAAGGACAAGGGATAGATCAGATGTTAACTAAAATCAACAACGAAGCCCTTAAATAAGGAGAAGAAGAGAAATTATGTGCTACTTATGTCAAGCTTGAAGAGGATTATTGGTATAGGGATATTATTTATTATTTTCACAACCTATAAGCACCCCCCCCCCCTCGATCACAAAAGAAGAGGCTTGAGATTGAAAGCATCTAAGTTTTGCTTAACTCAAGATGGCTTGGGTTGGATGAGTCCAGATGGGGTAATCCTGATGTGTGTTAGTAAGGAGGAAATGAAAAGCTAATAAGAGAATTCCATGTTGGTTTATGTGGGGGACATTATGCCACCTGAACCGTTACTCATAAGATATTGAGGAGTGGTTACTATTGTCCCACCATCTTCGCTAACACATTAAAATTTGTGAAATAATGTCAACCATGCCAAATATCTGTGGGAAAACAACAATTAACTACCAAGACTTTAAGAAATGTTGTTTTAGATTCACCCTTCTATCAGTGGGGCTTATATTTTATTAGTTATTTTATCACTAAGTTGGTACGGATAGTTTTCTCCACCAGATAACCTAGAGTAACTCTTTCAAACCAACTTCTAGCTGAAAATTAGCCTTTTCAGCCTAAGAGGGCTCTCTCAAAGATAAAAATGATTTTATTCAATTTAATTTCAACAGATGGCTAACTCTGACAAAAGTGTTTTAAGTATGTTTGTATGCAGGTGAAAGATGTATAGAAATCACTACCATTGGAATTATGGGGTCAGTGTTAAGAAACTCGGTGACATGGTTCTTATTATGGAAGATGAGGCATATAGATGTTTTTATGAAAAGAAAACATACACAGATACACAACAGTATAATGCTTGAAGGAAGTTAGAGCATGATGTACATGAATTCTAAGTAATAAAATTTCAAGGTACTGAAGACAAAATAGCAGGATACATAAGACAAGCGCTCATGAAAACATCAGATGAATCTCAAGTGAAGAAAGTGCCAACAGCCATTGTATATTACCGATAAGAAAATGTTTACAATAGTAGTTTTGTAGTCAACATCATTCAACTCTCTATTCTTCGATATTCTACCTATTAATAGGCTTAATCATCTTTACATTGGATCTGCCAACATGGCTACACCATCGAGTCTTCTTTATTGACACCTAATCTAACAATAAGAAAATTACATGGAAATAAAATTGACAGCTACTAATTGATCATGTGACCTCAAATTTACCCTAAACCTCTAAAAACTCAACACCTCATCATTCCCTTTATTGGTGCAGAAAAACATGATTCCGCAGCATTTTTCGTTATAAATCTGGCAGGTTCGGTACGGACTGGTCAGGTGAGTTTGTAGCGAGAACAACCTATTTGCAGTGATATTCACTGCATACTCAGGGAAAAATAGACAAGTGGCCACTACCTAATTTTAAACCAATGCATGTAGAACTTTGGTAGATTTTGATAAATTTGACCATGATGACATGACAAATGGACTCTCTAAACTTAGGATAATGTACCATTCATAATTTTTCATCAATTTCATGAACCAAATTTATAAGACAAATGAGACCTATGCATAATGACCCTATTAATCAAAAATTGAACTTTTATTTGTGATAATAAGTGAATTCAAAGATAATTCAAGCCATGGGTATAGATGGATTCTCACGGCTACTAATTATCTAAACTTAGAGAGGAATGCAACATAATACATATATATCCATAAATACAGAGATGTAGCATAAATACCACTTCATTTCATTAATATCAAAGAACTGAAATATGCTTACAAACAGAATGGAAATAAACTAGCACGGGCGATGGTAGCTTATCTTTGAGAAGAGATGTGGTGGCTACATGCCTCTGAACTACATTAAAATGAGGTTCCAAGTCCTATTTATTATTGAGAAATAATGGAGAACCCTAAACATCCAAAAACCTAAACCTAGTATATGAATTTCCAAAATTGTGGGCCCCATTGAGGTAAATTGGTACATCAACTTCCCAGGGTCGTAATTTTGGCATATGATCTTCGTTTTACGTGACAAATCCTTGCTATAAATATATATCCGAGGACTACAACTTTTGACTACAAACATGACTTGAAAGACGTGTCTTCCTGTTTTCCAAAAAACGTCGTTTAGGGCCTCAAAACGACTATGGAAGTTCACGACCCGAAAAACTGCCAAAAATAGTAAATTGTGCTACACTTAAGGAAATTGAAAAACTGAAAGAAATAATTATGGAGTTCCATGTGGAATAGGCAGGTGGCCACCAATATCCACCTGAATTAGTCCTCCCCCCTTAGGAAGCAATGGTCCCCATTGCATTGAGTGCCTCCATGAGATGGGGAAACTTCTGCTAAACTTGGTCTCTGGTGAACCACTTGCCTTAGTGCAGGAGTTGGCCAACTTTGACAACCCAATACAGTTGGACCTTCTACTGGCAAGTGTTCTTGATCTGCGTGTCCATGATCTAATCAGTTGTGGTTTGTTCCATGCAGTCTGGGTTTAGCTCATTGGTGTGAGTTCATTAGGGGAATTTTGAGGTCTAAAATGGGCCTCCTAAGGAAATAATAAATTAATAGCTAAATCAATAAAATAATATTTATGAATTTGCAATTCACTTTTTGCACCACAATCAATGTAATTATGATTAATTTCAATTCAAAAGTTGTACCAAAATAAAATTAATAAAAAAATTGCATTGATGTGACTATAAATAAGAATTAGTTTTCAAGAAAAAATCATTATCATTGAACTAATGCATTTGTCCTTTGTACTTAAATAACGTAAAATAAAATATAAATATAAATTCATAAATTATTAATTATATAATATGTTATTAATTAAAATTTATATTATTTAAATTGTATAATAACATGTAATTAATGTACTATATAAAAATAATATAATATATGTAATATATTATTTTATGTATAAATTTTATTCAAAAAATGTGAAATGACATTTATTATGAGTACTTTAATTTGACTTTAAAAAGTACTTAGGGCACTACCATGGTTAACCAGAATATAATAAATGTAATATATTATTTTATGTATGAATTTTATTCAAAAAATGTGAAAGGACATTTATTATGAGTACTTTACTTTGACTTTAAAAGTACTTAGAGCACTACCATGGTTAACCATAAGTTTCTATCCACCATTGAGAATGTGACAAGTAAGTACCTTTAACTCAAGCAATGCCACTTCAACCATTAGAGATGATGTCATCCCCTAGGATGTGATTGGTTTTCATAAAGTGAATTTTGATTGTACATTTTCCTTAGGAGGCCCATTTTAGACCTCAAAATTCCCCTAATGTTTGTGCAATGTCAGATGTGTCCAGTAATGGTGGAACCTATGGTCGAAAGCAATCCACATTGAACATTGAGTGAAAGCCAAGGAATGGTCAAATTATGAGCTCAAAAGCATTGTCTCCTACATCCTTGTTGATGGTGTATGGCCCATATCAGAGCGGCTGAAGCTTACGGTGGGGCCCAGTGAGGTGCTCCTTCTGCAAATGTAGCCAAACTTTTTTGCCCACCTAGAACTGGTGTGGCACCTGATGTTGATCATGTCGTTGCTTGTACTTAGCATTGGCTTTGTCCAATATGTCATGGACCTTCTAACAGATGTGCTGGATTTTCTCGATGATGCTATTAGCGCTGTATGTTTCAGACTAGGCAAGGGTCGAAGCTGCCTGAGTGGTTGCAAATGGTATTGCCACATTAATGGGACATAGTGAGTGGAATCCCAACCCGACCTGAAAGGGGTTGTGTCCAGTTGAGTTACGGAGAGCTCTGTTGTATCTTTGTTGTCCATAGGGGAGGATTTCGCCCCATGTGCAAGGATTATTTGAGTTGTACATGTGCAAAATGTGTACGATCATCCTATTGACGACCTCTGTTTTGCCATCATTTTGGGGGTGGAAAGTCATGGAATTAGTGAGCTTGGTATCCAGCATCAACCATAGACTTGACCAAAATTTACTTAGGAACCTGTTGTCCCGATCTAAGGTAATGGACTGTGGGATCCCAAAGTGTACCCACACTCATTCAAAGAAGAGCTTAGCAATGGCTTCTACTGTGGTATTATCCTTGTAGGCCACCAAAATGGCCATCTTAGAGAATTTTTCGACGACCATGAAGACACAGTCGTTCCCATGCTTAGTCGAAGGGAGGCCCGACATGTAATCCATGGAGATAGATTCCCAAGGTCGACTCGAAGTAGGCATAGGAGTATATAGGCCTTTCTTCTTGATTGTCAATTTGGACATGGCGCAAGCGGTGCAGGATCTGATGTAGTTCCCAACACCCTCTCGAAGGTTCGACCAACAAAAATACTTTCGTAGCAATGCCACTATTTTCTCTACTCTGAAGTTTCCAGTGACTGGACTGTAGTGTGCCTCCCAAATCATCTTGGAACACTCACTTGAAGGAACACAGAGGTGTCCTAAGGGACATAACAGTGTATCATGGAGGTGAAAATTTGGAACTTTCTTGCCTTCCAAGAGTGTATGGTATGTGTTTCTGAATTCCAGATCGCTCTTGTACAGATGTGTTGACTCTGAAGTCTCTTTCCCACAATATTCAAGCACAGTGGTCGGCTAAGGCAGTCTGCAACATTATTGGTGTTACCCTTCTTGTACTTTATGTTCAAGTGGAACTGATGCAGCTAAGTGGACCATTTCTAATGGTGATTGTTTTGCAACTTTCCTTGTGTCTGTATGAACTGCAGGGGTCAGTTTTTTGTGTGTGTTATACAGGTCAATCCCTCTAGACCAATGAGTGAGTCTAGTAACAATCGTGACAAAGAATGCAATATTTCCTAGTTTAAAATAGAAATAACATGAGAGAGGGAGATGGCCTGCCTCACTCCTATGCAATCGCTTTCTCAATGTCGATATTGATCCTTGTGCTTCCAAGCTCACTCCTTGTTATACATTCTACGTTCGAATACCTGCAAGAAAGATCATACGACGAAAAATGAAAGAGACATCGCATAGATATATTTCAAAGTAAACCATATGATAGATCAAGGAGCACCATACTAAACAAGTTAATATTAATAAGCTCATGGAAAACAAAACACACTTTGTATTATTGAATAAACAAAGGGAAGCTTATAGTCGATGCCTTGATGTTGGAGGCCTCCTTCGAAATGGAAATCCAAGTCCAAGCCAAGCTCTTCATTCTCTTCTCCTTTCTCCACAAATTTACAACATATCAGCACAATGAGGCAGAAGAATGGAAACCAGCAATGACCAACCAAGACTAACCAACACCTCTAACCATTTGGGGAAGGCATGACACTCTTATATAGTAGATTTGGAGAGGTTATGGATCCACAAATGAGGAGGAAAGTCCTTATCTCAAATAGGAAAATATTTGGAGATAATATGAAAGGTTCAAAATGGGAGAATTCATCCATTTCCTCAACCAACAAGTACCAAACTTTCATTCTTTAAAGTTCTAGAGGACGAAGCTTATGCTCCATTTTTGGAGAACCTGCCTGAATAGGACTAGGGCTTTACTACCGAATTCCTGCATTGCCAGCGCTTTTCACAAGTTAGAGACAGGGTTACAAGCGCGAGGCTATTTAGGGGAGAACCGCGTTGGGGTTGCAAAGTAGGGTTTTTTACAAAATTTTGCATAAAGTCTTCAAGGAATTTCTCTTTTAAGTTTGTTAGGGTCCTATAATAATAGGATTCATAATTTTGAATTGGCTGTGTAAAAATTTTCAATATTGTACATACCTTTGCTTTCTGTAAATATTTTCCTATATTTTATTAACATCCCTTCCCAATATTTAACCCTTCGCCTAAATGTATTTCTAAACACCCTGCTATCATATTTCCCGACCCCTTAAACATCATGTTTACCCATAGTTTAATATTACATTAAATCCCATATAAATTATATATTCCCCAAACCCCTTATTATATTTTAGCCCATAGTTCATACACCCTCCCACTTGATATATTATCCCCTACCACTACAACATTTTAATTCCTTTCATAAATCCCTCCCCAATATCATTTTAAATTCCCCACTACATAACCCTTCCTGCTTTCAAAGTTATTTAACCTCTTATTACATATCCCTTCACGTTAATACATTTCCCAAATATTATATTTCATTAAACTTCCGTTATGTATATTAATCACCCACTGAAATACATTAAACCCCCTTCATTTTATTTGCCTCGAGATTTGTGGAAAAAAATAAACAGTTAAAATTATTTTTCGCACCACAGCTCATTCGATGTTTAAAAACTCAAGTGAGTGGGAAATGGGCATTTTTACTTTTACCAGGATTACCAGTTGTCACTCCCACATTCTATCGCACTCCTCCAAATACGACATAAGACTTTCTCCCCATGTGAAAACCATTAATAGTTTTAATTTTAAATCTTATGAAATTATGGCGGGAATGTAGGGTGGATTAATTTCAAGTGAAATACAGAGATATGAGAATGCAGTAATATTTCAGAGCTATGGGTGAAACCATACTTGAGGTAAAATTATATAGCTACAAGAAATATGAGACTAAGGTTGTGGAATGAGATTCAAATGGTAAATAAATAAAATTCACGAATCAGATAAAATAAAAGGGAAAGTTTCATATGAAATTAATGTACAGGTGAAAGTAAAAGAGTAAAGTGAGAATACTCTTCCAACTATACAAATCAACACATGGTTTTTCAAAACCATCCAAGTATTCTACAAGGGTAAAAGGAATTTACAGGTAGATAAAAAGTGAGAATACTCTCCCAACCATACAAATCAACACATGGTTTTGCAAAACCATCCAGGTATTCTACAAGGGTAAAAGGAATTTACAAGTAGATAAAATGAATTTACAGAGGAAGGAGTAATAGAAACAAAACTACACATGGTTTTGTGAATTCACGAAAAGAGAAAACAAAACCACGGATTGGAAACAACACATGGTTTTGTAGAAATTTAATTATAAATTTCATTTAAAATATCTTGGAAATATTATTCAAATATATATTATTATATATTTTCCAAAATAATTTGTGACACCAATGGACAATAAAATAGCAAGGCAGACAGAGGATCAGCAAGCAACTGAGTGAATTACTAAGAGAAAGAGAGATACATCTGCTAGCACAGCCACAAATTTGGGTCCACATCTTACCTGCTCCCACTTCCACAGCAACAACTTTTGCACAACACATTCCACCAGAACTATTAATCTGCAGCAGTTAGAGCTTTTTGGTTCATCTATAGTCTAAAAATTTCATGTCTATTAGAGACAACATTTATTGTAAACAGTTTGTAAATTTTGTATAAATACTTCTGTTTTTGAAGTATTGAGGGTGTTGGTTGGGATTTGTAACCTCACCATTAAGTGTGATGTAGTTCACTAAGTTTAAGTGACTATTTGCATTAAAAAAAGAGCATATGTTTAAGGATTCATGTGACATATCCATTGGTGAAGTTTTCCTCACTGTATGTGTGCTTTCCTTTATTTCCATCTTATTTTTTTCTTAATTATGAATTGTCTAATTGGAGTATTACTGTAGAATATGTTGATATCATACACTCTGCCTTTAACTGTTAGTAATTTACATGTTTTCTTCTGATATCCAGATTATGGAATTCTTCATTTCTCCCTAGTTTCGATAGAACCTCTATTCTTATATCTAGATTAGGGAATTCTTAAATGCTCCCTAGTTTCGATTGAGTCTCCCTTATTATTTTATTACATTTCATCCAAATCTAAAGGATCTAGTAGTAATGTCTACCTTTCCCTGTTTCACTTAACTTGACACTTGTGCAAATTGATCACCCAAGCCTCTTTGAATCCATTGCCCAATGGCCTTCCTCTGCATTTCCAACCAAACCAATTCAAAAAACCAACTCTATACTTATTAAATATACTAATATCTATTTCAAATAAATCTAATCTTACATAGAGAGCCATCTCCGAGTTTAGGAGGGCTAGATCCCAAACTCCAAAGTAGGTTTGTGGTTACCTCGATGATTTCTTTCTTTAGCCTTGGGAAAATTACTGAGTGATAACAAATTCTTCGAGGATATTTTAAGCATGTTATCCAGCATGAATAATTTTTCGTAGGTTTTGTCGCTTTGCGACGTTTGTGGCATGAGTGACATAAAAAATTGTGTAACAAATTCCCCCTAAAGCATGAAAGAAGAATGAGAATTGAGAGTTGAATTTCTTTATGATCCAAGGCAAGGAATTTGGAAAACCACCATCAAGATACCTGCCAATAAAACACAATACAATATATGACATCTCTGATATAATAATTCCTAATAACATATCTCTAAATAGGCATAAAATAGCACCTTAATCCACGGTATGGACGCAAGCATCCATCTGAATAGGATCATGGAAATGGATCCACAATATGGTAACAACCATCGATATAGAAAGGATCATGAATACTCAATAACTCCACGCAACCTAGATGATAACATATGTGATCTAGGGTTTTTGTCTCTATCTCGATCTACCCACTGTATGAATCTAGCCATGTTAATAAATGTGTTGATGTTGAACATGGTAGAAACCACCTGATTACCGATCGATGAGGTAAACCATTAACAGGTGCGAGAGGAGACAACAATAATGAAGATGGCCCTCAAGGTACGACAACACAACCTACAAGTGTGAATGAATGAGTTGAATTTGAACACCTTCAGAACCATTCGATCGAAGGCCAATGATGTGAACCTATCGTCAAACACGAAGAACATGACATTTAGGCATGCAAGCTCCAAGGTATTGAGAATGAGTTTCTAGACCACCTTCCCGGTGTTGAGATTAAACAAGAATATTCAGCACTCACACTAGCGCAGTAAGCACCTGGTTGCATTAAGCACCTACACTAGGGTGGGGCCCACAGGGCTATTTTTGGACGCATGTCTATTTTTATTATGCCTTAATTTAGATGGACATTAAATTGTAATATATTCTCAATGTGGACTTGAAATAGTTAACTGAAGTGGGAAAATCAGTTAGCTAGTGAATTTCGAGTTAGAGGTTGGTTGGTGGGACATGCAGAGTAATTCTAGTTGTAACAGAGTTCGAAGTACAGTGGTGCATGAGTTCGTGTAAGTTGTAAATCAATTTAACTCAGCTAAGTGAGTTAAAATCAGTTGTACTAGTTGTAACTGAAGATACACTAGTGAGAGATATAATGAATTAAATATTAATTAATTCACAATCAGTGATCTCACATGCAACTGAGGATTTACTATTATTAGTTGCATGCATGTCAAATCCAGTGGAGAGCTAGTTGAGTTCTAGGTGAAAGGGAAGTTGACTATCAATTGTGACATTATCTGCTTGCACACATGAAGGAAAACACTCATTGGAGTGCCCATGAAACTTGTGCATTCAAGGCAGATAGGATTGCATCAATTTAGGGATTTCATTCAACAAGGATTGTGTAGTGAAGGCAGGTTGTCTGGAGACAGTAAATTGGCTAAGGGATTTGCCAATTTTTGTATGAAAGTGTGAGACAATTAGTTGATGTATTGAGGGCTCCTGTGAGAAGATTTTTGTATGTAATTGTTTCATGATCCATGATATAATATGCAATAGAATATAGTGGATTTTTTAGCTGTAAGCTTTCCCCGGGAAATTATTTGTGTTGTGTGTGATTGATCTTTCTTCATGTTCATGTGATCAGCGATTGTGTTTTTAATTACACAAAATATTTGTAGAAGCGATTCAATATTTAACTTTAGCACATTGTTATATCGGGTGAATCCAAGATATGCATGCTTTTTGTATAATTTCTATATGGTATCAGAGCACAAGAAATTGCAGAAGTGAAGCAAGAGTTGAGTTTGTGACTAGATAGAATTCAAATTTGCAGAAAGACTTTCTTGGTGCTATAGTTGATTCAAGATAGAAATGGCTTTCAATGGCTTGAGGTTAGAGTATGCACTCGAGGGAAAATCCAACTACATTTCTTGGAAGGACAATATGGAGGCAGTACTCGAAGACAATGGCTTGAAGGAATTCATTGACAAAGATGTTCCTAAGCCGGATGTTGCAAATGTTGCCAATCTTGATGCATGGCAAAAGAAAGTGGCAAAGGCAAGGAGGATCCTGTTGGAGGGAGTACGATACCACATTGTCTCAAGCCTCCATGGGAAATCCACACCATATGCAATGTGGAAGGCTTTGACGGATCTATTCCAAAGCAATAGCGACCATAGGAAATTGGCACTCAAATATAAACTCAGGAAGATCAAGATGGAAAAGGGTGACACCATTCCAAAGTATCTCACAAAGTTTGTCCAATGTCGGGATGAAGTTGGGAGTGTGGGAATAACAGTCATTGATGATGATTTTGTGAGCTTATCTCTCCTAGGAATTCCTAAGAGTTGGCACAGTTATCAAGACTCTGTCAACGGACAGGAAAACTTGTCGGATTGGAAACAACTGTGGTCGGATCTGGTGCAGGAGGAGTTCAGACGGAACACCAGAGATGGATCTTCATCTAAGAATGAGGATGAAGAGGATTGTTCTTTGGCTGCCAAGGTGAGGAAGGGGAAAGAGAAGAAATTTCCTTCAAAATCTGAGTCCAAAGATAAGAAGCAGGACATGTCAAAGGTGAAGTGTTTTCACTGTCACGAACATGGGAATTTTTCTACTAATTGTCCACAAAATAAGAATAAAAAGAAGGTTTTTGGATCTGCAGCCGGTGATTCCCTTGCCTCACAATTTGAGCTTGACTTCTCCTTGATTGCATGCATGGTTTCAAGTGCATTGGGATCACTGTGGTATTTGGATAATGGCGCTTGCTTTCACATGACAGGAGATAAGGAACTTTTTAGTGACTTGGAGGAGAAAGATCTCCAGATGCATATTGAGATGGGCAATGATGGACGGTACAGTGCTACCGAGATGAGTACCATTACCTTTCAGAGGGATTCAGGTAAACCATTTCAATTAAAATATTTGATGCATATACCAGGTCTAAAGAAAAATTTTATCTCAGTCGCAATGTTGGAGGACAGAGGCTATGACGTTGTTTTTAGTGATGGAAAATATTTCCTGCGACATAAAACAATGGGTCAATCAAAGAGGATAGGGATTCGATTTAAGAATATTTACAAGCTGGAGGTAGATGGATGCACTACCATGATGGGCAAGGCGGAGAAAGTGGTGAGTTGGGATGAGGGAAAATTATGGCACGGGCGATTGGGCCATCTTCATCATGGAGCCTTGAAAGTCATGCAACAAATTTCTCTTGGACTTCCAAAGGGAACACTTGCTCAGTTAGATCAATGCAAGGGTTGCACCATAGGGAAGTATGTAAAGTCCACCTTTCATGAGAAGGATAATTGTGCTTTGGGGATCCTTGAGAGAGTTCACACAGACGTGTGTGGACCATTCTCGGTTCCTTCAACAGCAAAACATAAGTACTATGTAATATTGTTGATGACTTTTCTCGTAAATGTTGGATATTCTTCATGCAGAAGAAAGATCAAACATTATCTAAGTTCTATGAGTTTAAGGCATTGGTGGAGAAAGAGTCAGGGAAGCAAGTGAAGGATCTTAGGCACGATAATGGTAGAGAATACATCTCTAACGAATTCAAGAACTTTTGCAGCAAAGAAGGAATTCGAAGAGAACTCATAGTGCCTCATAACCCACAGCAAAATGGGGTCGCAGAGAGGAAGAACATAACGATCATAGGTGTAGCACGAGCGATGTTGCATGATTAGGGCCTACCAATGCATTTGTGGGCGAAATCATTTAACACTGCGTTTTATGTGCAAAACTGTTGTCCTCATAGAGTACTTGCATGAGTACACCTGAAGAGGCTTTCTCTGGTAAGAAACCTAATGTTTCACACTTTAATATTTTTGGCTCATCTATTTATGTGCATGTGGCCAAGGATGCCAGGAAGAAGATGGAACTAACTTCTTAAGTTGGGATTTTTTTGCGGTACACGGAAACACCCCATAATTGTCGTGTGTATTTGCAAAACAGTAGAATTACTACTGTGCGACGGGATATAAAATTTGATGAGGGGAAATCCATGCAGTTGTCCCTTGAGAGGGAGCTTGACTTGCATGCAGAGGAGGAACTATTGTTTCCCAAGGATGAGTCTCAAGATGTGGATCAGCAACATGAGGAGGTTCATGGAGTAGAGGAAATCACTCATGTAGAGTCATCCATCATAAATGGCAGAAGGCGCACCATGGAAGCTGATAGGCTGAGACTTGATGATGCATAGAATGTAGGAGCCCCTACTTCACAACACAAACAGAGACAGTCTCTTGACTGATTTACTTGATACATGGCACTTATGAGAAAATGTATTGTGATTGAACCATCTTCCTTTCAGGAAGTAGTGCAGCAGCCTACTTGGGTTGATGCAATGGTGGAGTATGACTCCATTGTCAAAAACAGCTCATGGGAGGTAGTCCCAAGACTGGTTGATAAATCAGTGGTAGGTTCAAGATGGATCTACAAGGTAAAGCAAGCTATTGATGGGACTGTGGAGAAATACAAGGCCAGATTTGTGGCCCAAGGCTTCTTACAGATTGAGGGAATAGATTATGATGAAACATTTGCGCATGTCGCAATGTTCTCTTCCATAAGTTCCATCCTTGCACTCTTACCACAGATGGGCTGGCGCATTCATCATATGGATGTGAAAATTGTGTTTCTCAATGGGATCATTGAGGAAGAGGTGTACATAGAGAAACCTAAAGGTTTTGAGATCTTAAACAGGGATTCACATGTGTGCAAGCTCAAAAGAGCATTGTATGGGTTGAAGGAAGCACCCCGTGCTTGGTACACTCAGATAGACAGTTATTTCACCGGACAAGGCTTTACCAAAAGTGAAGCAGATGCAAACCTGTGCCAAATCCTGGTTGAGGGTAAGCTACTGATGATTGATCTTTATGTTGATGATCTAATTTTCACTGGTGATCAACAGTTGATACACTCATGCAAGGAGTATCTTGCAAGGGAGTTCGAAATGAACGATATGGGCCTCCTTCATTATTTCCTTGGATTGGAAATATGGTAGCGGGATGGTGAAATTTTTGTGTCTCAAGGCAAGTATGCAAAAGAGATACTGGGTAAGTTTAACATGGAGAGCTGCAAACCCATGGATACTCCTCTTCCAGGAAACTGGAGGAAAGAGGATGCTACTTCTGGAGAGGTAGTGGATGCTACTGTCTATCGACAGTTAGTGGGTTCACTAATGTATCTAATGAAAATGAGACCAAAAATTTGCTATGCAGTTAACCAACTAAGTCAAGCTATGGTTAAGCCTACCATGCTCTTTTGGAAGGCGGGGAAGCATGTCCCATGATACCTGAGGGTCACATAAGAGTATGGTCTATGGTACAGAAGAACGGATGGAGTGAAGCTGCATGGCTTCACGGACGCGGATTGGGCTGGAAGTCCATCAGACAGAAAGAGCACATCAGGGGGGATATTTAACATTGGATCGATGGAATTTTCCTGGTACAACAGGAAATAACGATCTGTGGCACTCAGTTTAGTGGAAGCGGAATACACGGCAGCAATCCAAGCTGCATGTGAGGCTATCTAGATGAGAAAGATTTTGGTTGGTTTGTTTGGTTCTCAGATGGATCCGACAGTGATTCATTGTGATAATCAAAGTTGCATTAAACTCTCAATTAATCACGTGTTTCATGATAGGTCCAAGCATATAGATATCTGGTACCATCATCTCAAATATTGTGTGTAGAGGAGGATCATGTTACTTTGATACATTCCCACGGAATTTCAGGTTGCAAATATTTTGACGAAGGTGCTCACCAGGAGAAAATTCGAATACCATATAGACAATATCAGGGTGAAGGATAATACCTTTCTTGTTGAGAGGGAGTGTTGAGATTCAACAAGAAAATTCAGCAACCACACTAGTGCATTAAGCACCTACACTAGGGTGGGGCCCACAGGGCTATTTTTGGGTGCATGTCTATTTTTATTATCCCTTAATTTAGATGGACATTAAACTGTAATATATTTTCAATGTGGACTTGAAATAGTTAAATGAAGTGGAAAAAACAGTTAGCTAGTGAATTTCGAGTTAGAGGTTGGTTGGTGGGACATGCAGAGTAATTCTAGTTGTAACAGAGTTCGAAGTGTAGTGGTGCATGAGTTGGTGCAAGTTGTAAATCAGTTTAACTCGTTTAAGTGAGTTAAACTCAGTTGTGCAAGTTGTAACTTAAGATACACTAATGAGAGATATAGTGAATTAAATATTAATTAATTCACAATCAGTGATCTCACAAGCAACTAAGGATTTACTATTATTAGTTGCATGCATGTCAGATCCAGTGGAGACCCAGTTAATTTCTAGGTGAAAGGGAAGTTGAGTATCAGGTGTGACATTATCTGCTTCCACACATGCAGGAAAACACTCATTGGAGTGCCAATGATACTTGCACAGTCAAGGCAGGCAGGATTGCATTCAGCAATGATTGCGCAATGAAGGCAAGTTGTCTGGAGACAGTAAATTGGCTAAGGTATTTTCCAATTTTTATATGACAGTGTGAGACAATTAGCTAATGTACTGAGGGCTCTTGTGAGAAGAGTTTTGCATGTAATTGTTTCATGATCCATGATATAATATACAATATAAGATATTGGGGTTTTTAGCTATAAGCTATCCCCAGGAAATTATGTGTGTTGTGTGTGATTGATCTTTCTTCATGTTCATGTGATTAGCGATTGTGTTTTTAATTCCGCAAAAGATTTGTAGAAGCGATTCAGTATTTAACTTTAGCACATTGTTATATCGGGTGAATCCAAGATATACATGCTTGTTGTATAATTTCTACACCTGGATAATGAGTTGAATTCGACAGGAATTGATCCATCAAAGGAGAGTCATAATGATTCCTACATCATCGACATGAAACAAAGGATTTCTCAAGATGATAGGAGTGATTCAAGGTTTTTGCAGATAAGTTAAAATAAGTAGACGATGTTTGACTTTTACAGATAGGACTTCTCTTGAACATATCGACGACAAGACTCCAAATTTTGGCAACATTTGACTCAAAATGTGATCAAAGTTCATGGTGACAACAGATGACGATCGAATGAGATGAAAATGGATTTCCCAAACCCAACAAGGCAAATTATGAATGAAGGATATCCCCAACCTGACACGAAATGAAAATGAGTGTCATGTTCGAGAGTGACATGCTGCCTTTGGTACAGAACACAAAACATGATTTACTTCCATTCCCAATGCAAAATTTCTAGCAAGTACCTATTTATTTTTTATAGAAAACTTCAATAGGATACCATATGCTTAGCGTATAAGGTCATCCTTCGGATGTATCCATCCGAGTAAGTTTAACGATTCCTAGGAAAGAGTAACTTGGTCTCGTCATGGCGACAATTCCTTCGTCATTTAATTTTTACGAGTCCAACGAAGGGGTAACTCAACATATTTTTCATGTTTAGGGAGTTTGAAAAAGTAGTGGAAAAGAAAACTCCAAATATCCATTTTCGTAGATAGTCCCTTGAATCCGAAAAGGTAGAAAATAATATCTAAGAGAACCTCCTGATCATGTTTGACCAAGGTATTCCTTTTTTGTAATTAGTCAATCTCAGCCCGAAAAAAGGGGTAAATGTATACTGAGATGACGTCAATTCATTTATTTTAACAAGCTCGAAAGGACAAGTGCTTGAGAATACTTTCATTTTTTGGCTGAAAAGAGCTGAAAGAGGACTCCTCCTGGAAGAACGAGTGGTATAAAAGGTAGCATCTGGTACTGGTGATGATGAAACTTCTCAAAACATGGAAAGGTCAAGAGCCTAGCTAAAAAAACCATTCACCGTGGTGGTTCCCCGGGCAAGGGTAAAACAACCAAGTGAGAGTGTGTGATCGGCCAAGAAAATGGTGATGATGGAATGAGAAAAGCAAGGCTTGTCTAGCAAAAGAGATAGATAAAAGGACAATCAGGAAAGGTGTAATGATGATGGTTTCATTTTTACACAATATTGAAACATGGGAAACTATGTTTGAGATAATTTTGCGTGCCCCCGACATAATGACTCAATTCGAGGTACATGCCCCCCAAGCTTCATCTCATTCACCCTAGTAGAATGTTGGGTACTAACAGATGGATGGAATGAAGGTTCATTTACGAGATCAAGTGAAAGAATCGACTGGGAATTTACGAGATCTAATCAAAGACTCGAATTGAAAGGAAATTTGTTTCATTTTTTAACGAGCTTGATGCAGTAAAATAACTATGCTCATAGGGACCTATTTCATTTTTTAAGGAGGTTGACATAGTAAAATAACTATCCTCACAGGAACCTGTTTCATTTTTTAACGAGGTTGACACAATAAAAGAACTATCCCCATGAAAACCTTGATTCATTTTTTAAGGAGCTTGGCACAAGACAAGGAACCCTTCTCCGGAGAGTCTTGATTTATTTTTTAAGGAGCTTGACACAAGAAAGGGAACTCTGCTCCAACACTTGCGCATGCCCCATAAGAGGCCATGGCTTTCAAGAGGTTCGCATCAAATGGGAGAACAACACTATGGAAATCAAGGTCCAAGGCCCCCAATACATGATGCACTATATCACTGACTATATTATCAGTGGACGCGGGCATAGAATAGGTGGCCACATAATTAACCTGTGGTGAGGAAGATACCACTTGCATGCAAGGACAATTTAGGGATGTTGTTTGATTGGGATTCAAGTTAGGGCCAATGAATGAAATATGATCAATGGTCACAATTCTTCCTTCATGCGGGAAACATATCACACAAAAGAGAGAAGAGAGAACATCTCCCATGACATAAGTATAGTCACGTCCAAGGAGTAAGTTAAAATCCATGGGGCCTTGGACAACCATCATGTCTATATAGATAGTATTTCCTCCCAAAGTAACAGGTAACTTAGGAAGGATCCCTAATGGCTGAATGGTTCCTCTGTTAAAATCCAACAGATTATGGGTAGCAGGCACAAGTTGTGGAGAACCTAAATCTTTCTAAGTAGTTGAAGACATGATACTAAAATATGTGCCTTCATCTATTATTTTTTCAGGTATGACCACATTATAGGCTTGTACTGTGATCTCATAGGGCATGTAAGAGGGAAGACGATACCCTGACAGTCGAATCCAATCAAAGGAAGCGACCATACTACTTGGGTGTCGTGCCGTGGGAACATGAGAATTGCCCCATTGTGTTACATGAACAGGAAGATCACCCTCCTATACCACGGGAACAGGAGGATTTCACTCCAATTCATGGTAATCTAAAGAAACAAAAAGTACCTGAGTGGTATGAGGTTAAATCTCTACAGGAAAGGCCTGACCAAATGAAGGTGGAATTAGGTTAACCATTTCCTCAACCAATTTTTGGTCAAGAATGGACTCATGGGATTTACTTTCGGAGAGTGGGATTGACCAGAGATGATTATTGATCAATCACTTGATCAACTAGTGGAGGATCAGGGGAAAGCTTTCGGTAACCAACAGGAAGACAAGGCTGAGAATCCATAAGGTTATCCAACACTTTGGAGGCTTCATCCATATAAGGAAAAAGGTGAATGGCATGATTCCCTTCACATAAATTATAGGGAAATTTGACTTTTTCCTTTTTCCCGTGGGCCTTATTATCACTAGTTGAGGATTTATCACCAACATGATCTCCAGAAGTCGAAGAAAAAGGCTGATGTGAGTCGGTAGACCACACTTCTAATATTCTAGGAATACCAGGGCAATCTCTAAGAAGGTGGTCACCCTTACATAACTTGCAAGGGAATTTGACTTTGCGGGACTGATTGGAAGGATTTTCAACATCAGTTGCACTAGTAGCAATGGTTTCCTGATTTCCCCCTTGCTTATTTTGCTTCGTCTTCTTCTTCTTCTTATTCTTCTTCTTAACTTCTTGGTTACTAGATTCTAGACTTTCACGAGGTGAAGAGGAAAAATTGGGTGAAGGAACAAGTGAAGAAGGTGAGAGGTCAACTTTAGGATCAACATGAGGTTGACACTGTTCAGGTGGAGGCGAACTTGGTTGAGAAGAAACTTGGACATTTTTAACCATGGTGGTTGAAAATAACCAAACTAGCAAACCAATGGTTAATCTCAGGAGGGACAACGTTGCCATATAGGGAGCGCCAACATTTCCAAAAGAATGAAAAGGACCAGGATTCCCATCTAAGGGGATTCCTTGATTGGTAAACTCGGGCACTATTTCCATTAGGCTCAACCTAAGCTCTACTAAGAATCATGCACGGGTAGCAATGTTATTCCGCGGGCAATAAATTTTAGAAAATAACAACAAATAAATAAAACAAGGGTAAGCTAGGAAAAAAGGATTATGAAGCAACCATAAACCATGGAATACCTCCTGGTGAACCAAGAAGTACGACAGCTAACCTCCCCAAATGTTGTGTTCGATGTGTCACGTTTACAAGGTGACCGACTCTGTTACCTATGGCAGAATTTCAACCTAGTGGGGTCTCCCAAAATATACATGACTATATATGGGAGCTCAATCCATAGTAGCGTTGTCTAATATGTAATTTTTTGATGAGAGCATCCCCATATACTCACTATACGTGGAGCATAGTCCTATATACTTCCATAAGTGGGACGGGATATCACCCCCGAGATGCAACACGGGCTATTAGTGACATCTTCGATGCTTAACGACGCCGGAACACGTCAACAACCTAGACCTCTAGATATTTGCGTTAATTGCAAATGCTCCATAGGTTAATTGAGGTTAATTTTAATATTGATATTCAATTAAGTTTCGATTTTGCACTCAAAATGATGTCACTTGAACACCTAAGATGTAGCTATATGAGAAAAGGATTATTTTTATTTCAATGAAAGCTATACTAATAAGGGAATAGATTGCAAAGAGTAATGCATCAAACAAAATCCCCCCCAACTAGCTTTCACTTTTCATTTTTCGAAATGCAAATTATAAAAAGTAAAAAAGATTTCACTTTCACTTTAACTATCCCAAATGCAACTCTTTTAAAATTAAAATGGTTTCTACTTTCACTGAGATGCACTTATATCAATTTTTTTTTTTATTTTTTTTTTTTTTTTTTTTTTTTTTTTTTTTCCGCTTTGAATGATGAAATGCACTTAATGCAACTAATCCACTTTTAAGTTTTCAATTATTGAAAAAATGTAATCTATTTCCAATAAGAAATCACTACAAGGAAAAGACCCTATAGCGAAGGTTATAAAGGAGGTTTTTAATGTTATAAAATTGGCCAAAATTGTCAAAAAATCATTTGCTACAACATCCATTTTTGGTAACGGAGGTTTTAATGGAGCTTCTAATAGAACTTCAACACAACTAAAAAAAACTGGGCAGCTGGAGGTTTCTACGGATGCTTTTCTCATCAGTGTGCACATCATGGTTGAACGCACTGGTGTGCTTTACCATGTATGCACTGGTACTGTAAACATACCAAGCACCGGGATGGAAAACAAATTTCGAACGCCCCAGGGCATTTAGCAACGTCTCGATGAATGTCACCCACAAAGACGCACCGGGTTGATGGAAGGTGCATGAAATGACGTCGTTAAGGTGTAAAAACGCACCAGGCCATTTAGGTGTTAAAATGCACCAGGTCGTTTAGGTGTTAAAACGCACCAGGTTGTTAAGTTATGAAAATGCACCGTCACGTTAAAGGCAAACCGTACTAGTGCATGCAACGCCTATTCAACCGCCCAGGTGGTAGTTGTCGATAAATCGCATCGGGTTGTTAAGTTATGAAAATGCACCGACGCGTTAAAGGCAAACCGTACTAGTCCATGCAATGCATATTCGACCGCCCGGGTGTTAGTTGTCGATAAATTGCACCAGGCATACTAATTGGTATTGGTATTTGTAAGGTGCCCATAGGTCGTATAAACACACTAGTGTGCAGTAACTAACACGCGTTGGTGTTCATTTTCTATTTTTTAGAAACATCGACCTGTGACAGTGCAATCATTGTGATTTTTTTAAACTCATTATTCATCAAAAGTCGACACATATATTATAACAGTATTCATATCAATTAATTTTTTATTAGTGCATTTGAATGTGATGTTTGGATTAATTTGTAATATCATATCATCAGATTTCGCATCTCTTCATTATAATATTTAATCATCCATATATTTAATCAGTGGTGTAACATTTCACAGCGACAATGGAGAACGCAATAGAATAAACTAAAACGTATTATATATATATATATATATATAAGTAAGACACTCTTTTTCTTTCAATTAGGACGCTATTTCCATTACATTAACCAAAATGTCTGATTTCACAGACAAATATTTCAAAAAATACAACGCCTTGCTTTGATATCTAAACATATTCATCATCATTCTTCATTGGAACTGTTGTCACTTCTTGAGCTACTTCCATGACTTGGGTTATTTGGATGAATGTTTTGTTCATTGTGTTGATTGTTTTCTTCTTCTTCAAGTTCCATCTACAAACATAAAAATAAAGTGTAATGAGTGTATATACATTGGTCAGAATAATGAAAATTGCAATATTAAATAATATACATCAATGTAAATCGAAAAGACATGTACCATTGCTAGAATTGACTTGTGAACTATGCACATTCTTTCAAAGCCAAATTTCATGCCATATCTCAACAATTCATTTGTTAGCACAGTTACATACTTTGTTTCCTCCAAGTTTTATACCCCATAACAAATCATAGATTTAATATAAAATATTTTTTTGTTCTATTAATTATAGACTGAGCTAAGTAAAGCAAGATTCATGCTTACAAATTCCACAATTAATTCTGATATGGCAACATGTACTGACAACCCATATTTAACCCAATGTCAATCAATTCTTCTGATGGTTCATATTTGTATGTTAGCACCTGTTTGAAGACATTCAATGATGATTTTTGTAAAACAACTTAAAATATAAGAAAATTAATTCTAGTTAAGTTGTTATAAGAAAGTAACAATTACTCACAAACATAGATATCAACCCTTTTCTTCCTTGTCGTCCTATTTTATGTGTTAAATGGGTTCCATTTTCTTTTCTTTTCTATACTTCAAAATTAATATTTAATGTTAAATTGTTTATTTATTGTACATAATCGAAAAATTCAATGATTACATATTACGTTTGAAGCATGTTGTTGGTGAGATGGCTCCTCGCGTGATGCAATTATGTCCATTTCTTTGACCATCTCCTTGTACACCTTTTTGGACATTCCTACTGGCATATTTCTGATTGATTTGTAAGTGGAAAGAACTTCTATGCATTCATTCCACTAGATCCCTCAAAGTTTTGTAAAAAAAATTCCCCCTTACGTTAACCTCCAACACCACTCCAGATGAGCTAAGGAGAAATTCATTTTCATTTGCATGTTCTATTTTTCTTCTTTTCTTAGAACAACATTCCTTTTCTTCATTGTTGGCCCCTACAGAACATTAAACATATCTGACTTAATAGATTGTTTGAAACATGTTATCTAATATTTTTAAGTGTATTATTAATGAAAAATAAAAAAAGAAACTCAGATTGGATCGATGGTATTTTTTCATTCACCTGATTCATCCTTCTGCAATTTTTCCATCAAGCTTTTACGCTCTTCTGGTCTTAGATTAGAAATAATCTTATCGAGCTTTGTCATTTTGTGGCTCTGCATGATACACACTAAACAATACATATTAGTTAAACTTACATATAGTTCAAAAATAATAATTTTTTTAAAGAGTTTACAAATAACTTTCCTTTTTTAATTTTCTGAATGTGCTATCAGTATTTTTGTTACTTGAACTCTTGTCAGCCATTTCTTTATCGATATGAAACCTATACCATTCGTTAATATATTTTATAAATAAATCACATACTTTTCAGGTTAAAAATAAAATAAAATAAAAATAAAGAAAATGGTCTGCCTTTTGCAAAGTACGAACTATACGTGGTGCGGTAGGTTCTTATAAACACACCGCCAATACAATAGAAACATCGTACAGTGCTATTTGTCAACAAGGAGACCCGGTGCGTTATATTAAAACCGGTGCACCAATTAACACAAACATAAATTAATAAAAAAATGTTTTTATCAAACAGTGTTTTTTGTCAGTGCGCGCCAAGTGCGCTATACTACAATAGCGCACTAGTGCGTTATTTTAAGGAGTGCGGACCGATTAAAAAAATCGTGCAAGGGCCGACATGGATTGGGATCTGAATCTGCAAGTAGTCCCGCAGGTTAGATTTCATACACCTATATATAGGAATACAAACCCTATAAATCTAAAATGAAAAACCCTAATTCTGAAGTCACATAAACAAAAATAAGTAAGGGTTTAACGTAAGAATGGATTTTTTTTTAATTTTATTTTTTGAAAATGCATAGTAAAATTTAGAATGTTTACTATATATATATATATATATATATATATATATATATATATATATATATATATTACAATAAAATAAAATAAAAATTTCCTCGGAAAAAAATCGTAATTTTCATTAAGTCAAGAAAAATTACATATTGCATCTAGCAGCATATTCTAACATATGCAAATGTATCATACATAAAACATTCTCCCGAAGGAGTCCAATATCTTTCATGTATCATGCTGAGTGTCCATCTAATCTATAATAATATGTACAGAAACATAAGATAAAAATAGATAAATAGCTACCGCAAAATTAAAAGTAGTCTATCACAGTTAGGAGACTGTGGTAGCGCCGATCCAAAATCTGAAGAAAGACCAAAATTGCAGTCAAAGTAGGACTGCATCCTGTAAACCCAAATCATCAATAAAAGTATGGTGATAGTAATGAAACTCTTGTGCCACATCGTGCTTTGAGATATGCCAACGACCCCTCTCTAACTACGAGGCTTCCTTGGATAGTTGGTCGGCCATCTGGTTCCTCTGCCTGTAAATATGTGTGACAGAGATGAAATCAAAAAGTGATTTTGACATAAGAATCTCATCCACTATAGCATAAATAGTATGAGACTGACAGCGTGCTTGTGAGTTGAACCAATTGATAATAATTTGAGAATCCCCAAAGATCTGAATCCTATTGCAACCATGTTCCCGGGAGAAAAGTAAAAGCAGATGTAGACTGTTAAGTTCGGCATAGTTATTAGTACCCCAGAACAAGCCCCATCTTGAGATAAAAATAATAAGAATTAGACAAGTATAAAACAACCCCCCTCCCCACATCCATTGATATTTGAGGCCCCATCAAAATAAGCCCAAGGGAAGGCACGATCAATGATCTCAGGCTGTATGATCCTAGCAGGAGCGGGTAGACTATCATCAAGGATGAAGTGGAAGATGGAAATGATGTTCCTATGGGAATATTTCCAATCAATGGGAGTATCCAGGAAGATGAAGTGATTCCTGGTAATCCAGATCCCCCAAGCCATAAGAAGAGGGATGTTGTGGTCTTTAGTACGTCGAGCGTCCTGCCACCAATTGGTCCAAGCTGTGCTGATTGAGGAGCTTGTCCAGCTGAGAGAGTAACCCAAGGAATCAAGGGTGGTGCGCCAGTGATGCTAGATGATCGGGAAATTTAGGAAGAGGTGATCAACACTCTTCACATGGGAAAGGAAGAAAAAACATCGGGAGGGTCCCTGATATGCCCGTCTAATGAGGTTGTATGCAGTAGGGATGTAATTAGAAAGGATACACCACATGAGTCTGGATTTAGGAGGAGCCAGCAATTTCCAAAGGGGTGACCACCACCAAAGCTTAGAAATGGGTTATGCATCAGCAATAAGCAAGGTGTATCCAATCTTAGGAATGAATCTGCCACATTGGGAGGGAGCCCAGATTAATTCATCCTCCTTGTCAGTAAGGCGAACACAGGTGGCTTGAAGAGCATGAATGCAATGATACCAAATCGACCAAACATCAATAGGTAAATCTAGTGACTATGAAGACGGCCAAGCTTGTGAGGCCCAGGTGGTGTTGATGGGATCAGCGATTTGAGCCAAATAAAAAATGTCAGCTCTGTCTAAATGATGAATGTGTAGAAATTTGAATAATAGCTAAATTATTCACCGAGATTATCCTGATTACACACTATTTGAGCTTCATGCATAATACATAACATCTTCTACAATTAATCATCAATTTGCGGAAATAGAAGCAGTCGCATGCGCACATTAAAACATAATCAATCACACATATAACACAGTATGTAATGGGGAAAGCTTACAGCTGAAAACCCCCAACTATCTGTATATTATAATGATAGAGAACATGTAACAATACATAGCACAAAGCTCCTCACATCTCTCAGCACTATCTCACATGCTACACACAAACTAGCACGGAAGATGAACAAGTCACAGGTTCAAATCTCCTCCACAAGTCTGCCTGCCTCTACTGCGCAATCCAAGATGAATAATGATGAGATCCAAGTTCGAATCCCACTAGCTTGAACTTCGCAATCCTCATTAGCAATCTCAATCAATGTGTGTGCAAATCTCATGCACAGCCATAGTCACAACTGATAGTAGACTCACCCTTTCACCCACCTCTAACACTGGTCTCCACTGAACTGTCCATGCATTGCAGTTAACTGATGTGTTCTTTAGTTGATTTATGAGTTAATAATTAGTGAATTAATTAATAATTAATTCCCACCACTCATCACTAGTGAATTTGTCAGTTAGACTAAATACAACTAGTTCAACTAAGTTAAACAGAACACAACTCCACCAACTGTCTCATCAACTCCACCAAACTCTGCCACATGAGTTCTAACTGAAGTCAACCATGCAATAGCTAAACTAACCCTTAGGAAAAGCGTATTTCCTTCTGTCAGCTGCATGTGCCACATCCAAGCATCAAACTGAAGTGCTCCAAGAGGATAAGATAATGTTTATAGTCTAAATATTATTAAGGGTTAATAATATTTGAATGTTCTATTTTTAGCCCGGCAGTCTAAAAATAGATTCCGCCCAATGTCTAAAAATAGAGGTCCATCTATTTTTACCAACTTGACCAATCATCCATAAATAGCATCCTGCAACTCATAGACCATGATCCATATGTCTAAAAATAGACATAGTCTAAAAATAGACTTTGCGACAAAAATCACTTGTGTGGCCCCCCACCTAGTTTAGGTGATCACTTTCCAACTAAGATCAGGAAAGATGTTTCAGGATGCCTCCTTCACTGTTTCTTGTTGCAATATTCAACAGAATGATATTAGGAGGCAGGATGAAATCATGACCGCAACGCAACCAAGCATCGGTGCCAATTTTGACACGAGAACCCGATCCAATGCGTCAAGCCAAACCTAACTGAATCAAGTGGATGGATTTTGTGATGGCCTTCCAAATGATCGAAGCACCCGGAGAAGGAATGATAGGCTCACAAATCCATTGCAGAATATCCCTGGGAGCAATATATTTTGCGCAGATGACCTCCTTCCACAAGTTGTGGCCATTATTGAGATGTCATCCCATCTTAGTTGCAAGTGCAGCCGCAAATCTAGAATGGTCCTTGAGTCCCCATCCACCCCAAGCCTTGGGTATAATAATCTTGTCCCAAGCAATCCAAGCAAAAGTTCTATCATGTTCCTTACTTCGCCAAAGGAATCTCCTGCAAATCTGCTGGATTTTAGATATCACACCTTTTGGGAGCCAGGCAAGTGACATCTAATAGACTGGTATGGCTTCCATAACTGATTTAATGAGCACCAACCTTCCTGCCCTAGATAGCCATCAATGTTTCCACATGTTGATTCTGCGATCGACGTTCGCAATCAACCAATTCCAATCGGTGATACGGTAATCATTTGGTTTAAGATGAAATCTGAGGTATTTGAGTCCCTCCTCAAGCTACTTGCGAGAAAAATGAAAAAGCCCCAAGGCCTGTCGGGTTTCATTAGTAGAGCATCAAATCAACATGATGATGGACTTGTTGTTTTTGGGTTCCATCCAAGTGGATTTTCTGAAAATACTGAGCAGTTTAGAAAAATTTGAGTTATCTTGGTAAGAGCCAACAAGAAAAATAATTACATCATCAACAAATAATAAATGAGACAGCTGAATAAATTCATTTATCTTGATCCCGAGAATGGAGCCATCATCTTTTTCTCTGGACATAAGGGATGAGAGGCCTTTCATAATGAGGAGAAAAAGCAGCGGGGAAAGTGGGCATCCCTGTCTAAGTCCCCTTCCAACATGAAAGAAATCATAGGCAACACCATTAATAAGAATGCTGAAGGTCGAATTTGTAATGCAACCCATGATCCAATTAGTAAATTCATGAGGGAACCCAGTGTGGAGGAGGATGAGGTGAAGATAATTCCAGTTGGCACAGTCAAAATATTTTGCAAGATCAATTTTGAGGATGGTGCCCTTGAGCCGTTTAGTCTTGATGGTGTGTAATGCCTCTTGTGTGGTGCCAATAGCTTCATGGATTTTTCTATGATTAAGAAAATAGAACTGTTCAAAACCAAATTTCATGCCATCTCTCAACAATTCATTTGTTGGCGCAGTTCCATACTTTGTTTCCTGCAAGTTTTATACCCCTTAAAAAATCATATATTTAATATAAAATATTTTTTTGTTCTATTAATTATAGATGGAGCTAATTAAAGCAATATAGATGCTTACAAATTCCACAATTAATTCTGATATGGAAACATGTTTGACAACCCATATTTAACCCAATGTCAATCAATTCTTCTGATGGTTCCTCTTTGTATGTTAGCGCATGTTTGAAGACATTCAATGATGATTATTGTAAAACAACTTAAAATATAAGAAAATTAAATCTAGTTAAGTTGTTATAAGGAAGTAACAATTACTCACAAACATAGATATCAACCCTTTTCTTCCTTGTCGTCCTATTTTATGTGTTGAATGGGTTCCATTTTCTTTTCTTTTCTATACTTGAAAATTAATATTTAAAGCTAAATTGTTTATTTATTGTACCTAATCGAAAAATTCAACGATTACATATTGCGTTTGAAGCATGTTTTTGGTGAGATGGCTCCTCGTGCGATGCAATTATGTCCATTTCTTTGACCATCTCCTTGTACACCTTTTAGACATTCCTACTGGCATGTTTCTGATATCAGCTCGCTCATCCTTTGAGATTTTCATAATCTTCCTCGAAATGTAACATGACAATAAACTATTTAATTTTTATATTGATATATGAAAAGTAAATATAACAAAAGTGATATTTATAAATGATTGCTTTGTAGTAATATATACATATAATTCTAGAAAAACATTTAAAGGAAGATTACTTTTTCAATCCTTCTTCTTTTTTTTGTACGTTTTTGCTATTAAAAGTCTGGCATGTCTCATTGACCAATTTTCTCGAAACTCATCCTATAGTTTGAATTAAAATTTGGTTATCGGAATCATTAGATTGATTTTTGTATTGTAAGTGGAAGGAACGTCTATACATTCATTCCACTAGATCCCTCAAAGTTTTGTAAAAGTTTTTCCCCCTTTCGTTAACCTCCAATACCACTCCAAATGAGCTAACGAGCTATTCATTTTCATTTGCATGTTCTATTTTTCTTCTTTTATTAGAACAACATTCATTTTCTTCGTTGTTGGCCCCTGCAGAACATTAAACATATCTGAATTAATAGATTGTTTGAAGCATGTTATCTAATATTTTGAAGTATATTATTAATGAAATTTCAAAAAAGAAACTCATATTGGATCGATGGTATTTTTTCATTCACCTTATTCATCCTTCTGCAATTTTTCCATCAATATTTTATGCTCTTCTGATCTTAGATCAGAAATAATCTTATCGAGCTTCATCATTTTGTGGCTCTACATGATACACACTAATCAATACATATTAGTTAAACTTACATATAGTTCAAAAATAATAATTTTTGTAAAGAATTTACAAAGAACTTGCCTTTTTTTATTTTATGGATGTGCTATCAGTATTTTTGTTACTTGAACTCTTGATAGCCATTTCTTTATCAATATGAAACATGTACCATTCATTAATATATTTTATAAATAGATCACATACTTTTCAAATTAAAAAAATTTAAAAAAATGAAGAAAACGGTGCGCCTTTCGCAAAGTACGCACTAAATGTGGTGTGGTAGGTTCTTATAAACACACTACTAATACAGTAGAAACATCGTACGGTGCTCTTTGTCAACAAGGAGACCCGGTGCGTTATATTAAAACCGGTTCATCGATTAACACAAACATAAATTAATAAAAAAATGTTTTTGTCAAACAATGTTTTTTGTCAGTATGCGCCAAGTGCGCTAAACTAAAATAGCGCACCGATGCGCTATTTTAAATAGTGCGCACTGACTAAAAAAATCGTGCAAGGGCTTACATGGATTGGGATCCGAATTTGCAGGTGGTCCCGTGGGTTAGATGTCATACACCTATATACAGTAATACAAACCCTATAAATATAAAATGAAAAAACCCTAATTCTGAAGTCACATAAACAAAAAGAAACAAGGGTTTAAAGTAAGAATGGATTTTTTTGTTTTTTTTTTTTTAAAATGCACAGTAAAATTTAGAATTTTTACTATGCATGTATTAATTCTAACAAAAACTATAAAAAAATAATTATTACAGTATAATTGTTACTATAGGGTTTTTGTGTGAATCACCAAATGTTTCAAATTTTGATTCTTTGAATAGTGTTGTTGTTTGAAAGTATTTTGCTTCACAATGCTCTCGTGCTCTCTTGCTCCAGGTATGTCTCTCGTGAAAATCCCTCCCTGAAAATTTTTTGCAAAAATAATGAAATAATGAATAGATTTTACTGTTCAAAGAACTTTTTTATGAAATTAGATTTCCAAAAATAAATTTGACGCCCATTTTTCAATTTACCGCTTTTTTTTCACTTCAAAAAATAAAGTTGCGTTTTTTTCCCCGATATTCGATGTGTTTGTTAACTAACAACATTGATGTATCCGTTAATAAAATTGCACCAATGCGTTGTAACTAAAACGCACTGGTATGATTAACAGTACATTAGCACCAATAACAATAAGTCCATTTTTAAGGCACCGAAATTACTTTTAGGTATGTACACCAAAATTTATTGTTGATTTTGCTCAAATACATGTAGAAAATCTCATAATTATATCAAATGGACAATTCTTCAAAATCCAGCTCATTCCGTAATATTTCTCAAAGTCCATCAAGGAGTTCTCCCTATCCATCTCCAGACGTAATTACATCATATTTTAGTTATATTTTCATTATCTAATTGAATTTTTTTTTGTATCCATGTCAATCAGCTGAATAAAATTAATGTATACAAATTGCAAATTGCAGGTTCATGCAGATTTAGAATCGAGTTCAGATGCACAAAATATTCAAACAGCTCCAAAATGTCAGAAGCTCTTATTAGGAGCAGCATACCGCAAGGCACAATTGGTAGATGA
Organism: Pinus albicaulis; assembly: GCA_034641835.2. Taxonomy (NCBI): domain Eukaryota; kingdom Viridiplantae; phylum Streptophyta; class Pinopsida; order Pinales; family Pinaceae; genus Pinus; species Pinus albicaulis. The sequence continues at coordinate 853,286,014 of CM076580.1, read as the reverse complement.
AAATGGACAGCTGCTTCACCCTACCGATTGTAACATGTCATCTTCTAGCCACAATCCTGGGACAATTATGGTAATAATATTTTTTTGGTATAATGTAATTATTTCAACGTCAAACCAATTAATCATGCATTTTTTACATGCTTACTAATGATATCATCGATTTTGTACTAATCATGTTCAAATATATTTTTTGAAGTTATTAGGATTCTAGTGATGATGAGCGACCTACCTACTATCTTCCGTTGCACCCCGCGATAATGTCAAATCGAGAGAAGACTGAATTAAGAGAAAAAATCAAAGAGGAACGATACCAAGAATGGTTGAATCAACCACCTATTCAATTCCCACTGCGTACAGATTCACCAATTAGGAATGACTACAGCAATAGTAGTTCTTCACAAGTTGGAAATTGAGGAAATCAAATAGAGGTTAGTATGGATGATTATTTAATGGATACAACTGCCATGGAGACAATGTTGTTAGATGCATTCTAGAACGATGACCAACTAGGGGATGATGTTCATATCGCTGATGCCTTTTTCGAAAGCCTTAAATTTGCTTCCACCACCCCTCTCTTTGGACCTGGAAGTCAGTCAAAGTCTACTCAGTTGGGGACAACAATATCAATGTACAACTTGAAAGCAAATTTTGGCTTGTCGAATGCATGTTTCTCAGAAATTTTGAGGTAATTGACCATCAAGTCCCTTATATTTTGAGAAACATAATCACACAATGAACATTACAAATGGTCAATTTTATGAACGTTAATAATTAACGGCATTAATGTACATTTAATATTGTTCATGACCAACTACAGGTTATTCAAAGATAAGGTTCTTCCAGGTGATAATGTCTTTCCTGGTAGCTACGAAGAGGCAAATAAATTGTTGAAAATGTTGGTGTTGAGTACATATCATATCATGCATGTACAAATGATTGTATTCTATATAGAGGAGAATATTGAGACAAAGAGATCTTTCTGAAATGTGGGCATGACAAGTATGATAAATCAAAAAAGAAGGGTAAATCACATGGTCCTCCTTTTAAGATATTGAGGAACATGCCTATAGTCCCAAGGATTCAAAGGCTCTTTCGTTTCAAAGAATTAGCTATGTTGCATGGATGGCATGCCTCACACAAAAGTGAGTTGGGAGTTATGTGAATCTCAACAGATTCAATAGCCATGAAGCATATAGAGGATACATGGCCCGAAAATTTAAGGATGAAGTATGAAGTCTACGACTCAGCATAGCCATGGATGTCATCAACCCATATTCCCTCCAGAACACCAACTATTCTATTTGGCCTGTAGTAGTGATCAATATCAATATACCCCCATGGTTGTCTATGAAGAATGAACATCTTATGTTGGCTCTCATAGTCCCTGGTAGAAGACAAGTGAATGATATGGATGTCTACTTACAACCACTCGTAGATGAATTGAAGGAATTATGGGATGGGATAAATGTATATGATGTATCAAGACCCATCGCAATAGAGAGGAGTTTTACCTTGTATGGCATATGTGCTTACACGACACATGATTATCCAGGCTTAGGAGTTTTCTCTAGTAAATTGCATGTTTATTGATTTGTTTATATACGTAACAATATTATTTTGCATATTAGTTATTTAATTTTTTGTAATTTTTCTAATCTTCATGATATTCTTTAACGTGCCATGCATATTGTATACAATAATTTCGCAGGTCTTGTAACAAAAATGTATTATGGATGTAAATGTTGTGGATCTTCTTTGAAAGCTAGATGGTCCAACGACCTACGAAAGCCAGTATATGACTACTCTAGGGTATTCTTGCCAGAAGAACACCCTTACAGAAAAGCAACATCTGTTTTCAATGGTAAACAAGAGAGAACACAAAGACCTATAATAACGACACCAGCTGAATGGCTTAGATCATATGAGAGAGAGAAGGAGAAGGATTTCATAGAAATGTTCGATTCAAATGGGGAGACTATGATCGATGATCCAGAATTCTTCGACACCTATGTTGAGAAATTTCCCATTGGGATGAAAAGGAAATATATCTTTTATAACCTCCTATATTGGGAGCATCTTAAGATTACCCACTTATTAGATCCCATGCATATATTTAAAAATGTTTCATCTTCTTTATGGAGGAACATATCATTGTAACAAAGTGACACATTGGCTGTTAGGAAAGATATTATTACCTCAAAAAATAATAGGAAACATTGGCCAAGAAGATTAGAAAGTATAGGATCAGAGGCAGCTGGTCCCTCTAATTGGTATTTCAAAGAAGGTGAAGTCCCATGGATTTAAAAAAAAAAATTATATTTCTTTGGAAAAGGAAGTTATAATGGGTGTGAGGGTGCCATATTCATATGGGTCTTCACCATGATGTTGCTTCATTGTGGATGCCATTTGTCGGGGTTAAAATCACATGACCGTTTGAATCTTCTAAGAGTACGTATAATGTCAAAAGCATGATTTTATTATTTGTTATATTAATACATTATATCCCATGCAGGGATAATAAAACATAACAAATTTTGTATATTATTGCATGTGTTTATAACTTTGCAATGTCATTATCCTTTGTTTGTGCGTGGGTGTGTGAAACATGAATTCCCCCAAGACCTAGTACGTGCCAAATATAAATTATCTGCATTTGTACGTTGGATCACGTCAAAGGAGATTCATGTGGCTAGCATTACGTGGTGGCATCAAGAGATATTTGAGATTGCCTATATGTTTGAGAAGGAATTGCCAATGAGTTTCATGGATTTGTAGATTCATCTTCTAATCCACCTAGTAGATGAGGTTGAATTAGTTGGGGTGGTTTCTTGTCGTTGGATGTTCTTCTTAAAGAGGTACATGAAGAAATTGAAAGTTTTTGTTCGACAAAGGGAAAAACCTGAGGGGTTTATGACAGAGGGGTACATATCGTACGATTCTTTCTATTATTCCAGTGAGTACATCAAGCAGGTCAACAACAGACTAGGTGCGGTGATTTGGACGATGAAAGAGATGAAGACAAAAGAGAAGGGGAGCTTCTCCAAACGAATGGAAAAAGGCACTTGATAAAGAGTAAGCGACTTATAATTTTTCAAATTTACACGAAGTAAATATTCACATTGAACTTCAATATAATGTATATTTTGATCTCATATGTACTATGTGTCGATTTGATTTCATCAGCGAATGCATAATTTGAAGCAATCAATAAATTCGTTCTTTACAACTCCGAAGTGACACAACCGTGGGTCGCATTGTACGAACAAAAGAGGATGAAATGGAATAGCGACAGGAAATAATTCATATGGTTAAATGGTAGAAGTGTGCCTTATCTCGATCATTTAAAATAAAATATGCCAATTATATGCCCCAACAGTTGGGTTGTTGACCAAGTCAAAGAGAAATACGGTGCAATCGGTCATTACCCGCGTGCTGAAGAGGATGCGCTAAACATAGGGATTGGGTGCAGCAACTCGGTAATAATCTATTTATGTACATTTTAAACTTAATAATGCACCTTTAAAATGTAACATCTATGTTTCATATTTTAACAGTTGGGTTTTTTTTTTTTGTAAGTTAGGCTAAGCTATTTTAGATCATAAAAGAAACTTTATATAGGCGTTGGGCTGAGATGGTAATCGGTGCTTAGCCTATCCCAACCTTATAATATTTGAAAATAGAGCAGGTTTGGGGCTGCCTCCTAGGAGGAAACCAACCCCTTAATAGCGTTAAACAGTCATGATTTGCAAAGTTTTCCATAACACATATAAAAACAAAATAGTTGTAGTATGTGTTGAAATGACAAAAAACAGAGATGAGCCGAGCAACCGCACAATTATGGTGTTACTTCATCATCCTCTGTAGTGGGGTCCTCCTCATCAATCAGGAATCCATATTCATGCATAATGCCCTCCTCCTTAGTTGTTGGCTCGCGTGGGGGCTTCGGGGGGGCTACGCGGAAGATAGGAGAAATAGGGTACTCAGCATCTGGAACTCTGGTCCAAACTCCATCTGAATCCATGATCCAAACGTCTGAATCCTCCTTCGTTGGCTCATGAACAACGAGCAGCTCAGTTTTCTAAGGAGTGGGCGGCTCAGAGTGCACACTAGTAGACTTCCTGGGGCCTCTTATGCCCCTCTAATTATCCAGAGATAAGACTGTCTCATCCTAGGTGCAATCAGGCCTTTGAGTAGCCTCCCTTTCGTGGCTACCAGAATAGGAACCTTCAATGGATTCCAAACGGTGAACTTGACTGCGGTGATAGCAACCCGAGAATGCAGCTCTTTGGCTACCCCTAATGGGATTTTGAAGTTGTCGAGGAGCCATTGGGAGGCTAACAAGAAGAGGGGGGGAGACAGGGCTTATATTAGTAAGGTGTGTAGCAGGAGAACGCGCAACAGAGAATCACAGCAAGGGGGGCTCACAATAGGGGGTCGCGCAACAGGGGGCGCGCAGTAGGGGGGCAGGCAGCAAGGGAGCTTGCCTCAAAAAGCACGCAGCGGGGAGAAGCAAAAGAGGAGGGGCTTTCCACAGGGGGGCACGCAGCCATGGGCACACAGTAGGGGGTGCACAACCCGAAGGAAATCAGAGGGAGGAGCACGCTGCAGGAGGGTGCATGACAGGGGGCACGCATCAGGGAGAACACACAGCAAGGAGAGCGTGCAGGGAAGCTGGAGCAGTAGTGTGATGGAAAAAGAAAATCTGGAAATGGATCTAGAGTCCGGCTAGAGAAGCAGAGGGGTGGCAGAATGAGAAGCTTCAGTGCCTTTTGAAGACCTGTGGCATGAGCGTAGATGTTGTGCGGGTCGTAGCACGCTCACAAATGTTATGTGGGACAATTCAATTGAGATTGCATGTGATTCAATGTATGGTAGGATATCAAGTGCAGCAGAGCACCGATGTGAATGATTGCTGAGTTGAGGTTCCACATTAGGCTAAAGCTTGCTTTGCAGGGCGTCATCAGCCTGAGCACAAGAAGATTTGTCTTCGCACGGTTGGGGCATGTCACCAGCATTTGGGGTTAACAGTTTGTTTATTATAAGACACATGACATTATGATTTTTTAACTTTTTTATAGGTGCATTTGTTCCCATCTATGTGGGCATATGGACACCATTTTCACACAGAAAATCTCGATGATTGACACATCACACAAGACTGTGGAGTGGAAGTCGAGTTCGATCAATCTAGTCGAGCTAGCCACCGTGATCAAAACCTAATATGAGGGACGTTAGGTTACGTCGAAAAGATACAAGATATCATTGAAGTGGACTTCTCTTCTTTCCAATGTGTTATTTTTAGGTGCAAGTGGTGGGACACCTTTGATCGGAATAATGTAAAGGAAGATTGCAATAGTAGGTTGATATGTATCAACTCTAGAAAGATGTGGGATGAAGCTAAGGAGCCTTATGTTTTCCCCAAACACTGCAACCAGGTGCTTTTTTACCTAGATGTGTTGGATAGGGATTGGTGGTTCGTATTGATACATGACCCTAGATCAAAACATGTTTTTGAGAACAATAGTGTTATCATGCCAAGCAAGCTAGAAGATAATGAGGGTTATCATGAGAACAGAGAGTGGTATGGTACACATGTTATTTAATCATTTATACTATTTAAGATGGGCTTTTATAAAGAAGATGACTTAACCTTATAACTAAGACTCTTTTTTTCGAAGCATTATAATATGTATTTTGAATTAATTGGTTTGCATTGTGTTAATGTTAAAATAATTTCACTTGATAACTTGCAATTATGTTGATCTCGAAAACAATGCATTGTATCAAGTTCTTTTTTTAATGTCAAATCCTAAAATAATACAACTACTTGTTTGCTTTAAAAGTGTGTGAACGATATCTTCAAAATTTTAAAAATTGTATTAATGTACACAATTATATTTGGAATGTAAGATCATAATAAAATAATGATAATTCTAAACATGAATTTATTTGCATTATTTTCTAAACTTTATTATGTTACAAAAAATCATATTATTCTAGATTTATATTTTACAATTATTTATATTCATTCAAATTTACAATTTTTACAATTTTAAAATTATGGTAATTTAAAAATATTTACTGTATACATTTTACTTAGGGTAGTTATGGTTCAAAATTGACAATTAATTTACAATTTTACAAATTTAAAAATTTTAATAAAATTTAATCATGACAATATATACATTTACAATTACAATTTTACAATTTTACAATAAAATTACAATTACAATTACAGTTTTACAATTTTACATACAATTACAATTACAATTTTACAATTTTACAATTTTACATACAATTACAATTACAATTTTACAAATATTTTACATATAATTAGAATTATAATTACAATTATAATTTTACATACAATTACAAATAAAATTACAATTACAATCACTTGCATACAATTACAAATTTACAAATTTTACAATTTTGATAAAATTGCATCATGACAATACATACAATTACAATTACAATTTTACAATTTCACAATACAATTACGTACAATTACAATTACAGTTACAATTTTACAATTTTACATACACTTAAAATTAAAATTTCAATTACAATTACAATTACAATTTTACAATTTTACATACAATTACAATTACAATCATGATACATACAATTACAAATACAATTACACAATTTTACAATTACCTATACATAATATTTAATAAATATAAAGATTTAATATTAAAAATAAACATCACGATCATGATAACCATCGTACAAACATCATATTCCATAATACACATTCAAATTCGCTATCATCATCTAATCATCGTGATCAGGATCATCTAACAAAACACAAGCATTGTATAACATCATCACAACACAAACATCAAATATACATCTCATGTCAAATAACTGTTATCACATACACATCTATCTGCAAGTACATTAAATGAATATATCTAACATGACCTAATAATATACACACCATGATGAACACCAACATGTAAATTAAGTACATCAACATGAACATAAAATACATGCACCATATATATATATATATATATATATATTATATATATATATATATATATATATACGTCAAGAATATAAATTGTAATATAACTGCTTATAAATGTCAAATATTTGGTGGTACTACATCAATACTAGTACTAGTCGAGGCCTGCTCAGTTGATGGTGCAACCTCATGCTCAGATGGATGACGTGCCTGCTCTGGAGGTGCCTGCTGATCAGATGGATGACGTGTCTGATGACAAGTCGTGGCATCTGGAATAAAGAATCAACATAAAATAAAAGTGGGAAATTGATGCATTTCCCGTCACTAGTATAGTGTGCAATTGTCATCAATAATAGTGAGAGGCACCTCACCCCCTCTGGACCAAACAAAGCAATGCGTAACTGACCACCGAAAACCTGAAAATCTGCAAGAGAAACTATATCGTCACTAATGTGTCTCTAGGAGTACGCCAACTGACTCCCTACTGCATAACCGACAGGGAAATCTGGGAACTTGGGAAAATCCTGCCCTCTCCTATATGGGTCAGTAATAAATTATATTTCCTCCTCAGTGGGCTCGTACCATTGGCCAGGACCAACCCGGAAAGTTTGTCGGTGGGCATCCCACCTGTAGATAAGTTGTCCTGATAACCCACTGTGCTCCTTCAGGGATCTAGCCTCCTCGTAGAACTTGAGGAGGCCTACCTCCCTTATGAGAAATTGGGTGGCTACCGTAATAGGGAAAGGGTGCAAAAGTCTCTCCCTCTCACGTGCCTCCCACGACATAATCATGTTATAACGGTCCTCCATATGCTGTTGTTGTTCCCTTTTCCCTCTTCGTTGACGTCGCTGAATGATTCACATATTAAATACATTTTTTTATTAAATGAGAAATATATTTACAATATAATTTTTATTGAAAAAAAAAATCATTCGATGCACCCAAAAAAATAGTAATTGTGTATACTTCTTTATCACGCACCACGCCCGGTGCGCATGAAAAATGTTCGCACCCCGTGAAACTAGGAAATATTTTTGTGCGGTGCGTTGAACAAAATAACTGCCCCGGGGCAGATAGTTTGGTCAATGCACCGCCCAACAATAGTACATAGTCAACGGTGCGGTATTGTAAATGACCGCACCGTTGACTATGTAATGCTATCGGGCGGGCAGTGCATTAACCAAACTATCTACACCGCATTGTTGACTATGTAATGCTATCAGGCGGGCGGTGCATTAACCAAACAATCTACCCCGGGGTGGTTAGTTTGGTCAATGCTTCGCCCTCCCAACAACATTACATAGTCAACAGTGCGGTCATGTAAACGACCGCATTGTCGTGTTATTTTTTAAATTTTATCGCTGTGTGTTTTCTCGGTACCACACTGGAATCCAGTGTGATTTCCGTTAACATCGTTAGCGGTGTGGCCTGTAAATTTACAAGCACTACCGTGAACAGTGTGAGCTGAATGGCTCAAATGCACTATGCAATTTATTTTTTTTAACGGTTAATTTTAATTTAATTTGAAATTTTAATCTGCTAAAAATTTTTGTTATTGAGAAACAAGTAGATTACCTGTACATTTGCGTGTCGAGGAGGCATCTTTGCTAAGGAATTCAAAAAAACAAATTCTCCCACCATTTTCGAAAATTCAAACTCCACACAGTGTGCAATGGACGGTATGCGGGCAATGGGAGCATCGATGGCAGGGCGCCTCATAGAAGACAAACTCACATTGATGCTTGAGAGGTATAGAGCACTCAAAAAGTAAAAATGAGGTTTTTACGGCTGGTTTTTTTTTTTTTTTTTAATTTACCCTTTTTTCGGTGTGCTCGATTTTGAGATGCACCGGGCGATTTTATCAATGATGCACTGCACATTGTTACAGTGCGTTGGATTACGGAGATGCACCAGGCTGGTTTGTACATAGAGAACCGGTGCGCTGGAGTAATTAGACGCACCAGGCAGGTTTGTACGGAGAGCACGGTATCTCAATGTGCCAATTTATAGTACGCACTGGTGCGTTTTGCATAAAATGAACCGGTGCGTTTTATGATGAGAAATGCACCGCAAAAAAACATCCAAAAAAACCTCCACCCGCCAACCTCCTCCAGTGACCTTCACTAAAAACGGATATCTAGGCCATTTTTATAAGGGGTTCCTCGAAAACATCCGCTAGAGGGTCTTTTCCTTGTAGTGAATTCCAAAAACTACCCTTTCGATACAAGTAATCTCATTCACATATTGAAAATTAATTTTTGAAATGAAAACTAAAGAGATGCAAGACCCAATTTCTTAAATATGCACAAAGGTTACTACTGTTCTTTATGCAAGAGCATTCTGCTCAAAAAATCATTGAATTTTTGGTTGACTTAGGGGGGTGTGATGTTTTTAATTTATTAATAAGAAATTTGTATGTTTTTAATAAATTATGTGAGAATGTGAGAGGTGTTTGACTTGTGAAGATCTCATAGAAATCTTAGGGCTTAGGGGATCCTATAATAGAGGATTAGTTGAGTTAAAAAGGGCATTAGAGATTTTAGGAATTAGTCGAGTGATCTATGGAGAAGATCATGAATCTAGAGTGATCCATAACTATGTAATTTTTCCCATAAATGTAAGCTTGCATATGGGAAGAAGGAGGTGTATGAGTGTGAGTGTGTGTTTTAGAGTGATGAGATGTGTAGAAGGCCAAGGGCTCCATATGCCCATATATTTTGTATATCAGGGAAATTTAATTTGAATTTGTTTATAGAATTAGTTTGTTTTAAATCTCTCTAAAAATTGTCTCTGAATATTGTTAATGTTATATTTCTTTGCCTCTGTGTGTGTATTTTGTCCATATAATTAACACAAGTGATGAATAGTCGTAGGAGCCTGTAATGAGCATGATGATTGAAGACATTTATGGGATTAATGTTTAGCTATGCAGTCTCGGTTCAAGATTAAATATACATCTGCAGTCAAGAACATATAAGTTCGCCTTGAGATTGGTTTCAGGTTGCGAGGTCAATGTATGGTGGCTATTACTCATAATGTTGATATTTCCTTGTCTCCGCTAGATAATGTGTCAGTACTTTCCAATATGGGAATGGATGTCCTATAGTATTTATGTTATCTATGTCTTCAAAGAAGATTTATTTTCGAAATGTAGCTACAAAAAAGGAACAGTGGAGGCAGAGCATTTTTAAAAGACGGTCACACAGTATCATGCTATCCTCCAACTGGCGATCCTCAAGTTTCATTCTATCAATTTTCTAGAATAAATGAAAGACTAAAGGCATTTGTGAACGACATGGTTAAAGCCACATCTAAGAGCAAGGATGTGAGCAGGACGGATTACTGAATTTCATTAATTGAAGGATTTCAGGATGATTGTCGTGATTGAAACTATGTTGTAATCCAATTTTAAATAAGGGACACATGTAGTTGTTAAGCATATTCCATAATTTATAAATTAGTCAATAACAGAAGTCGAGACCTGTTGAAGGCATTCAGACCCAAGGGAAATTTGTTCTGCGATGATTGATAAAGGGAACAACTACAAACTTGGGGGGGATCAATGAATCTGTTTCACACAGAGAAGGAGTCGATGAAAATGTCGTGACTGGAGGAAGTCAATATTTACTGAAAGTTGTTCAATTAAATTTCTTCTTGGACAAGGAAGTTCTTTATTTTAATACCTGAAGCCTGAAGTGTTAAACCCAAACTCTGGTGCATTCTGATTTCAGTTTTAATTTGTTGAGGTTCATATTTGAAGGCACTATCTGAAGACAAGGATGCAGTTTGATCCTTCCAGGAATGAGATCAAAATTGACATGGATCGAATTCCTATTTGAGATTGAAGCCCTCGTCAATATTACTGGATGTGGCATGGAAGCAGATGAATGCTAGTTGATACACCAAAGGCACTACGCATACCTTGGAGATGTTACGCAAGCACCAGAGGCACTGCGTATAGTTGTGAGACGCTACGCATTCGTTGCGCGTACCTTTGAGACGTTATGCATACGTTGGAGGTGCTACACATGTGCTGCGCATACCTTTGAGACGCTACGCATTCGATGGAGGTGATACACTACCTTTTACGTGGTACGTTTTCACCAACAGTAGCTTCTATCGTTGTGATCCTCTTTAACACACTACGTTTTCACCTGTAGATAAACCTCACCTTGGTAATGAACAGGTTGATCGATCCAAGCTCCAGTAAGTTAGAAAAAAAAAAAAAAAAAAGAGAGAGAAGAAGAAGATCGAAGGTAAGGAGTAAGGTATGGAAGGTTGTATATTGTAAATATGGATCCGTTTCATTTCTAATAAATAGATATGTGCATGAAAATGTAGTTTTAAAGAGGACACATCATTTTTCAACCTAAGTTTGTCTTCGAGTTTGTTGGTGTGGAATCAGAGGAGACAGGTGGTCTATATCTGCAGAGAGGCTCACTGTATAGAGAGAGTATTATTTTTTTAGCTAAAAACGAGGAGAAGGCAGCAATATTGATCTAGAGACTGATTTACCTTGCATCATTTGGTGTCAGAGCGGGAATGCTCTTTTGGAGACAAACATAAGGTCTGTAGAGAATGTTTTGTGAATTAATATATTTTATATGCAGGATAAGAAGAAGCTTAGAGCTGAAGGAAGACAAGAAAGTTCTCGATAAGAAGGAAAGCTACTTTAGGAGAAGTAGTTACATGAAAGGGAAAAGAAGTTAGATCATCCAGGGATGGAAGTTGAGCAGAAGCATTTTAAAGTGGCCATGAAAATTAGGTAGCAGCAAGCTGTCGAAATCTTAATAGTGAGGAGAAGGTCTGTTAAGATCTGATGTGTTAATGAAATTTATTTCTAAGATTGTTTGAAGTGTAGGTAGCAACAGTTGAGGAGTATCTCAGCAAGTAAATCACAGCTTTGAAGCGGTGATGAAAGAAGCGGCAAGGAATTCTTGAGAAAGAACAATGTGGCAGAACCTAATTGTTCCAGCTGAGGATTGGAATATAAGAGAACGGTTGAGTGTTCTCAAAAGAAGATGAGTTGAGTGTAGAATCCTAGAAGGAGAAAATAATAAAGCTCAGAAGGTTCCAGATAAAGAACCAGTATTTCCAAAAGACCAAGTACCGAGGAGGAGCTTGGTGAGGTAGTTGTCGAAGGGTGAAAGAAAACTGCTATTGTAGAGGCTTAGTGAAACTCATAGCAAGTGTGAGGAAACACATGGAGAAGGAGAAGAATATGACTATTGATAGTCATAGCAAAGGTTCAGAGAGAAGCCATAGTAGAATAAGAGTGAAGAAAGATGCCAAAGAAAATGGCATGGGAAGGAAGATGAATGATGAAGAGTATGACAAAGAAAATTCTAAGATAATAATCCATCTTAGTTTGTTGATGGAGTTGTTCCAGAGAAATAAACAAGACCAGAGGTATGGTTATATAATGAGAAAGAAGGTGAAAAGGCACATGCTAAAAGAAAAGAGAGAGCATCAGGCGAATACTCAGTTAATAGAGGAGCTTAGGAAGCTTGAGCAGATAATGGATGTTCAATTGAGGTTGGATAAGCTCAAAGGATTTGAGCTATAGCAAAACAATGTTGTTGGAGAAGAACAAGTTCCTTGTGAACTTGAAGATTGAGCAATGATGTTTGAACCATTAGTTGAGGATATTGAGCCTTATGATTTGGAAATTAACAATTTGTGTTTGTAGGTGTAATACATGATGATGGAAAATATTTGGGTATTGTCAAAGAAGAGGAAGAGGAGAGACAAAATCTTAATTATGTTTTAAAGAAGAAGGATGAGACAGTTAGGTCTCATGAGGAATCTCATACACAATTGGAGGAAAATATTGCTTTTCAACATACTGCTAGAGTTGTAAGCAAAGGGATTTTGGCTTATATGGGTAGCCAAAAGCAAGCAGAAGAGAAGGAAGATGTCAAGCATACAAATTTAACACTGGAGGAAGCTAACAGAGAGATTTTTTTGTTAGAAAATATGTTAAGGGAGTCTGAGTCAAGCTATGGATTGCGGCCTCCGGTAAATGATTTAAGTTTTAGTAATTTTGATGAAGAAATGAGGTTTCGTGAAGAATGCACAGGTAGATATGTGAACGAGGAAGATTCAATCAGCCCAGAAGGACAGATGAAAGTGTCACATAACAGTGACAAAGAGAAGAATAGAAATGTAAAGGCAGATGGGACAGATATGTCTCATGCTAAAGAAGAATCAGTCTTAGAACTAAAGGAGACTGAATTGACCACCAGGATTAGTCAAGAAGGATAGCTGTGGGATGTTTTCAAGGAAAATGAGGAGATTTATGCTGGAATTGATGAGCGACATAGTGATGAGGTGTTTGAAAGGAATTAGGTAAAAAGTGAATTGCTAAACTATTTGCTGGAAGCATCTGAGCATGAGGAAGGGATTGTAGACATTGATAGAAGAATGTCTCAAGTTTTAGCTGAGACAAAAGCATATATTAGTTTGCTAAACTATTTTATGTTAACTAATATACAAAGAAGTGTGAGTAAAAATGTCACTACAGTTAGGGAATTGGAGATAATATTACTTTTTGAAAGTAAATTTGTAAACAAGGAGAAGCAATTGGATATTGCAGAGGGAGATATCTTCAAGGATATTCAGGAAGTTTGGGTGGCAGCAATATCTACAGTAGTATCTGGAGTAATCTCAAGAATAATAGTAGAAGTTGAAACTCCTTCAAAATAAAAATGGGATTAGGACAGTGCATTAACAACTATGCAGAGCTCATCACACTTCGCCATCTACTTAATTTTGCATGAGAGCATGATTTTCATCATTTACAAATATTTGGAGATTCTAAAATCATCATCAATTGGTTCAATAAATTAGGTACATGTCACGTGCACACACTTCGGAGCATGTTGGAGGATCTTTGGCTTCTAAAAGCACAATTTTTATCCATTTTCTGTTCTCATATTTACAGGGAGCGCAACAACATTACCAACAGTTTATCCAAGGAGGCAGCGGTCCAGCATCAGGGTCTATGGCACATAGAAGAACAAAAAAACCTGCAACACTATAGTTATTATCATCACCCTTTCATCGATCAGCCAGACATATGACAAAGGGATACAGGCACAATTTTGACAGATTTTGATGGAACAATATGATCGGCTTTAAATTATTGTATTTATTGTATATATTCTGACTGCTATATCTGTACACCCCTTGGGTGATTTTTGATAGAACAATATGGAGTGACTACAGTCACAAAATATGCATATGCATATGCATCTACAACATGTAATTTTTACATATAATGAAAATTATGATTTTTCCTTGGGAAAAAAAAACAGCAGAAGTTAAAGTGAAAAAACTGAAGAAGGTAATCAGCAGTTTGAAGATAAATGGACAGAGTGCGGCAAAGTGCAGTGGCAAAACAATGAAAATAAGGTTTTTTTACAATAGAAAACTGAGTTGCAAGAGGCCATAGCTGAATTATGGAAATTGATGCAAGTTCCTAAGAAAATTTATATTAGGACAAAGCAAGTAATCCACTGTAAAGTTGAATGGAGAGTGAAGAATGATGAAAGTAAGGACAGTGGAACACTACTGCATAAGATATGGAAACCAGGAGTAGCAAGAAAATACAGTAGAGTACATGAACAACACTTAAATGAAGCAAATAGATCACTGCAAAACAAAGTCTTGGATCCAAGAGGACAACGATTGGAAACACATGATCTAGAGATCATGATTTCTTTCAACTTTGGGAGTCTGATGCAAGAGCAGTTTGCTCACAAAATCATTAAATATTTGGTTGAATTAAGGGGTGTAATGTTTTTAATTTATTAATATGGAATTTGTATATTTTTAATAAATTATGTGAGAATGTGAGAGGTGTTTGACCTGTGAAGATGTCATAGAAATATTAGGGATTAGGCGATCCTATAATAGAGGATTAGTTGAGTTAAAAGGGGCATTAGAGATTTTAGGAATTAGTTGAGTGATCTATGGAGAAGATCATGAATCTAGAATGACCCATAAATATGTAATTGTTCCTATAAATATAAGCCTGCATATGGGAAGAAGGAGGTGTGTGAGTGTGAGTGTGTGTTTG
This sequence comes from Pinus albicaulis, assembly GCA_034641835.2. Taxonomy (NCBI): domain Eukaryota; kingdom Viridiplantae; phylum Streptophyta; class Pinopsida; order Pinales; family Pinaceae; genus Pinus; species Pinus albicaulis. The sequence goes on along the minus strand of CM076580.1, from coordinate 853,270,961 downwards.
AGAGTGATGAGATGTGTAGAAGGCCAAGGGCTCAATATGCCCATATATTTTGCATATCAGGCTAGTTTAATTTGAATATGTTTATAGAATTATTTAGTTTTAAATCTCTCTGAAAATTGTCTTTGAATATTGTTAATGTTATATTGCTTTGCCTCTGTGTGTGTATTTTGTCCATATAATTAACACAAGTGATGAACAGTCGTAGGAGCCTGTAATGAGCATGATGATTTAAGATATTTCTAGGATTAATGTTTAGCTATGCGGTCTCGGTTCAAGGTTAAATATACATCTGCGGTCAAGAACAATAAGTTCATCTTGAGATTGGTTTCAGGTTGCAAGGTCACTTTTATGGTGGCTATTACTCATAATGTTGATCTTTCCTTGTCTTCACTAGATAATGTGTCAGCACTTTCCAATAGGGGAATATATGTCCTATAGTATTTATGCTATCTATGTCTTCAAAGAATATTTCTTTTCTAAATGTAGCTACAAAAAAGTAACAATGGAGGCAGAGCATTTTTAAAAGACGGTCACACAGTATCGTGCTATCCTCCAACTAGCGATCCTCATGTTTCATTCTATCCATTTTCTAGAAAAAATGAAAGATTGAAGGCATTTGTGAGTGACATGGTTAAAGCCACATCTGAGAGCAAAGATGTGAGCAGGCCAGATTACTGAATTTCATTAATTGGAGGATTTCAGGATGATTGTCGTGATTGAAGCTATGTTGCAATACAGTGTTAAATAAGGGACACCTGTATTTGTTAAGCATATGCCATAATTTATAAATTAGTGAATAATAGAAGGCAAGACATTTTGAAGGCATTCAGATCCAAGGGAAATTTTTTTCTGCGATGATTGAGAAAGGGAACAACTGCAAACTTGGGGGGGATCAATGAATTTGTTTCACACAGAGAAGGAGTCAATGAAAATGGCGTGACTGGAGGAAGTCGATATTTACTTAAAGCTGTTCAATTAAGCTTCTGCCTGGACAAGGAAGTTTAGTGTTTTAATACCTGAAGCTTGAAGTGTTAAACCCAAACTCTAGTGCATTCTGATTTCTGTTTTAATTCATTGAGGTTCAGATTTGAAGGCACTATCTGAAGACAAGGACACAGTTTGATCCTAGGAATGAGATCGGATTTGACATGGATCAAAGTCCTGTTCGAGATTGAACCCCGAGTCAAGATTACTAGATGTGGCACGAAATTAGATGTGATAGCAGATGAAGGGCAGTTGATACGCCAAAGGCATTGCGTATACCCTGGAGACGCTACGCATGCACCAAAGGCACTGCGTATAGTTTTGAGACGCTACACATTCGTTGCGCATGTGTTGCGCATACCTTTGAGATGTTATGCATGTGTTGCGCATACCTTTGAGATGTTACGCATTCTATGGAGGTGCTACCCTACCTTTTACACACTGCATTTTCACCAATAGTAGCTTCTATCGTTGTGTTCCTCTTTAACACGCTACATTTTCACTTGTAGCTAAACCTCACCTTAGCAATGAACAGGTTGATCGATCCAAGCTCTAGTAAGTTTTAAAAAAAACGGAATGAAGGTAAGGATTGAGGTATGGAAGGTTGTATACTATAAATCTGGATCCGTTTAATTCTTAATAAATAGATATGTTCATGAAAATGTAGTTTTATAGAGGACAGAGATGTTTTCAACCTAAGTTTGTCTTCTAGTTTGTTGTTGTGGGATCAGAGGAGACAGGTGGTCTAGATCTACAAAGAGGCTCACTGTATAAAGAGATTATTACTTTTTTAGTTAAAAAAGAGGAGAATATAGATGTATTAATCTAGAGACTGATTTACCCAGCATCAGTTCTATAGCAGAGAATCAGTATTTATTGAATGATACAATTAGTAAACATAGCCTTTAATTGACCTAAAACAAAAAGACCCAATCAAAACACAAATTTTACCACTTAAATAATAAGACCAATTTGCACTTTTGCAAAATACTGGAAACACGTAAAGCAAGAAATAATGCAATCAAAGCAAAGAAAACATTTCAAGGATCAAGACACACTAAGGTTTTACCAGAAGAAACTCTAATAATCTCTATTTTCTAAGACCAACGCGGACCTCTAGTTAACACCAGTGGTCTGCAGTGCGACTATTTCAGCAAAAACCAGTGTTCGCAGTGTGATTGTATCTATTAAAACACATACTGAGCAAGGAAAGGAGGGATAAAACAAGAAATTCTTGAGAAAAAAAATTTTGAATTGATACCTTAAAACACTTATAAGCTAGAATAGAGATTGAAAAACAAACCACACAAGCATTCATTCAAAGGTTGGCCAAACTAAGCATGGAGACAAAAATGAGAAGAGGGTGAAAAGGGTGTAGGCTTCCCCAGCGGAATCACAAAGTTTTTATACAGGAAATCCCTTCTTCGAAAAGAAGCAATCCCTCTAGCCCAATGAGTGGGTCTCGTAACAATCGTGACAAAGAATGCAATCTTTCCTATTTTAACATCGAAATAACATGAGAGAGGGAGATGGCCTACCTCACTCATATGCAATTTCTTTCTCGATGTCAATGTTGATCCTTATGCTTCCAAGCTCACCCCTCATTATACCTTCTGCCTTCGAATATCTGCAAAAAATATCATATGACGACAAACGAAAGTGGCATATCATATATATATTTCAAAGTAAACCATATGACATATCAAGGAGCATCATACTAAACAAGTTAATATTAACAAGTTCATGGAAATAAAAACACAATTTGTATTATTGAATAAACAAAGGGAAACTTACAATTGATGGCTTAATGTTGGAGGCCTCCTTCAGAATGGAAATATAAGTCCAAGCCAAGCTCTTCAATATCTTCTCCTTTATCCACAAATTAACATCATATAGGTGCAATCAGGCAGAAGAATGGCAACCAACAATGACCAACCAAGACTAACCAACACCTCTGAGCATTTGGGGAAGGCATGGAACTCTTATATAGCAGAGTTGGAGAGGCTATGGATCCACAAATGAGGGTGAAAGTCCTTATCTCAAAGAGGAAAATACTTTGAGATAAGATCAAAGGTTCAAAATGGGAGAATTCGACCATATCCTCAACCAACAAGTACCAGCCTTACGTTCTCGAGAGTTATAGACGATGAAGCTTTTGCTCCATTTTTGGAGAACCTGCCCGAAGAGGACTAGTGTGGCTTTACTGTTGAATTCCAGTGCTTCCAATGCTTTTCATAGGTTAGAGACAGGGTTACAAGCATGAGGCTATTTAGGGGAGAACTGCACTAGACTTGCAAAGTAGGGTTTTTTACAAACTTTTGTAGAAAAGCTTCAAGGAATTTTTCTTTTAAGTCTTCAGGATGAATAAATTTTCACAGCTTTTATCGCTTTGCGATGTTTGTCGCATGAGCGACACATAAGATGACACTTAGGATAAGAACTGAGGAATGTGAAAAAAATATTATGTAACATTGTGGATGATCATTTCCTTCCCCATAATGTAATGGTTCCATTTTTGGCAAGCCTGCAGAATGGAATACATCTCTTTGTCATAGGTGGGATACTTTCAGACTGTTTCTGAAAGTGTTTCACTGTGATATGCCACTAGATGCCCCTGCTGAGGAAGAACTACACCAATAGCATAGTCGAAAGAATCTGTCTCGATCTAAAATGGTTGATGCAAGTCTGGTAATGTGAGCATGGGTGCATAGCAAAGGTGATGATTCAACTTTGAAATCTCTTATGTTGGGATTCAAACCAAAAGAATTTTTCGCAGAACTCCATTTCCACTTGAATGTATATGTGCAAAAAACTGCGGTACTTAAGCACCGAATGTTTCTCTAAATCTTTGATACCCAAATTTGTGTGCTTGGTATGGAAAATATTTGTCATCTCATGCACATATTGATCCCTTTTCTATCGTAGTGTAGTCCATTGTATGTACTTGTCCTCATAGCTCCCCACGGGGTAATATTGTTCCTTGATGGCATCTCAAAAATAATTTCAAGTGAGTTCGGCTTAAAATAGTGAGGGTTATCTCTCGTCCCTTTGTTCATAATAGGTTTCCCACTAGTTCTTGACATGGGGGGCGGCTTTGAGGAGCACAAAATTAATTTTTCCCTATTGGAAAAATCATGAACTGAAAAATATCCTTCCAACAGATTTAACCATCTATCTATGACATTTGCATCTATTTGGCCTTCAAATATGGGAATGTCAAAGTTGACTTGTACCTTGAAGGGAGTGGCACCTCCAGAGTGACTTCCAGACGAAGATGCGTCACTTGTGGGCAGTTGCAGAAGGATCTGGGAAAATTTGTCCATCATCGGGTTCCTCTGTCGCTCGAGGGCTTCTTGAAGCAATATTTTGAAAAGGTCTCCTGCTCCCTCATCTTTATTTTCTTCCTCCATGGGAGGTCATCAGGGTTTGTGAGGTCGGTCTTGCAAAGGTTCAACCAGTTCAAGCCCTAACTCCTTATACCCTCACCTTGTTGGGGACATGCAAATAAAAACAAAGAAAGAGCAGACTGCTCTAATACCACTGATCCGAACTTAGACAAGAACACAACGTAATACATATATAGCCATAAATACAAAGATGCAACAGAAATAACACTTCATTTCATTAATAACAAAGAACTGGAATATGCTTACAAACATAATGGAAATAAACTAGCTCGAGTGGTGGAATGCTAAGCTCGAAAGCATTGTCTCCTACAACCTTGGGGATGGTGTATGGCTGTATCAGAGCGGTCGGAGCTTACGGTGGGGCACAGCGAGGTGCTCCTTCTAAAAATGTAGCCAAACTTTGTCGCCCACATGGAACTGGTGTGACACCCGATGTTGAACATGTCGCTTCTTATACTTAGAATTGGCTTTGTCCAATATGTTATGGACCTGCTGGTGGTTGTGCTGGATTCGCTCAATGAAGTTGTTAGCCCTATCAGTTTCAGACTAGACATGGGTCGAAGCTACCTGAGAAGCTACAAATGGTATGGCCACATCAATGGGACATAGTGGTTGGAATCCCAACCCCACCTGAAAGGGGTTGTGGCCAATTGAGATATGGAGAGCTATGGTGTAGTTGTGTTGGACATAAGGGAGGCTTTTGTCCCATGTGCAAGGATGCTTCGAGTTGTACATTTGCAAAATATGTACGATCATCTCGTTGAAGACCTCTATTTGGCCATCGGTTTGGGGGTGGAAAGTCGTGGACTTAGTGAGCTTGGTATCTAGCATCAACTAAAGACTTTACCAAAATGTAATTAGCAACATGTTGTCCCGATCTGAGATAATGGACAGTGGGATCCCAAAGTGTACCCACACTCATTCAAAGCAGAGCTTAGCAGTGACTTCTGCTGTGATACTCTTCTTGCAGCCCACCAGAATGACCATCTTAGAGAATCTGTCGACGACCACAAAGGCGCAGTCGTTGCCATGCTTATTCGAATGGAGGGTCGACATGTAATCCATGGATATGGATTCCCAAGGTCAACTGAGAGTAGGCAGAGGAGTATATATGCCTTTCTTCTTGATGGTATATTTGGAAATGACGCAAGCAGTGTAGGATTTGATGTACTTCCCAACATTTTGTAGAAGGTTCGACCAATAAAAATACTTTTGTAGCACTGCCACTATTTTCTCTACTCCAAAGTGTCCAGCGACCCGAGTGTAGTGCACCTCCAAAATAATCTTGTCATGCTCACTTGAAGGAAGACAAAGGTGTCCTAGGGGACATAACAATGTATCATGGAGGTGAAAATTTGGAAATTTCTTGCCTTTCAAGAGTGTTTGGTATGTGTTTCCGAATTCTGGATCGCTCTTGTACATATGTGGCCACTCTGAAGTCTCGTGCCCACAAGAGTCGAGCACAGTGGTTAGCACCATGACCGACGGTCGGCTAAGGCATTCTGCAACATTTTTGGCGCTTCCCTTCTTGTACTTAATGTTCAAGTGGACCTATTGCAGTTATGTGGACCATTTCTGATGGTGATCATTCTACAGCTTCCCTTGCGTTTGTATGAATTGCAGGGGTCGGTGGTATGTGTGGATGAACGCTTTCTTCCCCATAATGTAATGCTTCCATTGTCAACAGTCATACACAATGGAATACATCTCTTTATCATAGATGGGATACTTTCAGACTGTGTCTAAAACTGTCTGACTGCGATATGCTACTGGATACCTTTGTTGAGTAAGAACTACACCAATAGCATAGTCGGAAGCATCTTTCTCGATCTCAAATGGTTGCTACAGGTCTCGTAATGTGAGCACTGGTGCACAGTAGAGGCGATGATTCAACTTGGAAAATTCCTTTTGTTTGGATTCAAGCCAAAAGAATTTTGCTTTAGCTCTGCCCTTGTGACTTGAATCAAAGGCCAAGTGATATGAGAGAACACCAACATGAACCTGTGGTAGAAATTGGAAAGACCCAGAAAGTTGTGAAGCTCTGTTAGAGTGGTTGGGGTTGGCCAATCTCAAATGGCTTTTATCTTGGATGGGTTCAAATTTAAACCTTTCTCATCAGTGATGTACCCCAAATATTGAACCTAGGTCATACCAAAAGTTCATTTCTCCAAATTGGCACACAAGTTGTGTTGTCATAAATTTTGGAGGACTTGTAAAATATAGCGGAGGTGCTCTTCCCAACTCTGGCTGAAGATCAAGATGTCATCCAAATACACCACCATGAATGAGTTGGTGAAGGTTCACAATATGTCTTCCATCAGACTCATGAAGGTTGTTGGGGCATTCGTCAACCAGAAAGGCATGACTAGCCATTCGAAAAGGCTCCCTTCAATTTTAAGGCAGTCTTCCACACATCAGAGGGTTCGATTGGTACCTGGTGATACCCGGACTTCAAGTTATTCTTGCTGAAATATTTGGGCCCCTTGAGCTGGTCCAAAAGGTCATTGATTCACGGGATTGGATACCTATTCCAAACAATGATCTTAATAAGTGCCCGATAGTCAATAAAGAGTCTCTAGGTCTCATCCTTCTTCTGTACCAACACGATCAGTATCTCACATGGTGATGAAAATGGCCTGATGTGCCCTTTATGCAACAAATCTTGAATATCCCTCTTGATTTCATCGTTCTCTAACACAGAGCGTCAATAGATTGATTCATTGTGCAGCGACGCGCCTAGGTCCAGATAAATGGAGTGCTTGACCTGGTAGTGTAGATGTACCCCTGTGGGTGAAGTGAAGATGTCCCTATACTCCTCCACGACCTTGTCCATCTACTGTTGTCGTGCGGAGGAGCCCTGTCTAGAGGTTGTGACCAAGATCTTCTTCTTTCCCTTAAGGAGAATCATAAGGAAAATAAATTTCCTGGTCTAGGAAATAAGCTTGCTACATTCCTTCACAGCAATCAAAGAGATGGTGATATGCGGTGCTAACTCTGGTATCTTGTACAAATTATTGCACAAAGTAATAATAGCAATGTGAGGCCTAGACTCATACACAACATGTCGCTTCCACAAGTATGGTTGGCCTAATAATACATTACAAACCTCAAGAGGAGAAACATCACATAGTACCTCATCTATGAAGGGCTTAATGTTGTAGGGAAGGCGATATTGTTGGTTGACGCGGAGATCTCTTCCTTGCTAAAGCCACCCAATGGTGTATGGCTACGAGTTTGTTGTGGTCAGTAGGCCCAGCCGCTTCATGACCTCTGTTGAAATAACGTTCTTTTGGCTTCCACTGTTGAAAATGAATTGCAACGGAGAAACCTTCGCCCACATCTGGGAGTGGAAGAGGCGTCCCCCCTCCTTTGTATATTTGGGCTCATCCTTCTAGATCTTGGTGGTGGCAATGGTGGCATTGGGCTTTAATTTAATCATCTTCTTCCTTTTGGCATTCCCCTTTTCGAGTTATGATTCAAATTCATAGCATGCATCATATTCAGAAGCCTTAAGATTCGCCACCAGTGACTACTTGGGTCGACACTCACTTGTGTTGTTAGTGGGGCTCTTATGGAACTCACACCACTTTCCCGTGTCCTTCTTTGTCTTCATGGTGTTTTTCTTTGCTTGCGGCTTCCGCAGGTTGTCCTGGGTTGCCCTGCCTTAGCTTTGTCCTTTGTTCTGTGGTTTGGTGGCGCCTTTCCCTTGCTTTAGATTTGCAAATCCAAAGTCTTGCTTCTTCTGTTTAAATTTATGCTCGATCTTGGAAACATATCGGTATGCTGCACCAAGCGAGGAGATGTAAAGGAACTCCATTTCCTACTGAATGTATTTGTGCAAACAACTAAGGTACTTAAGCACCAAATGTTTCTCTTAATCATTTATTCCCAACTTTATGCGCAGTTTATGGAATAGATTCGTCAGCTCATGCACATCTTGATCCCTTTGTTGCCACACTGTAGTCCATTGTATGTACTTGTCCTCATAGCTCCCCATGGAGTAATATTATTCCTTGATGTAATCTCGGAAATAATTCCAAGTGGGTTTGGATAAAATAGTGAGGGTTCTCTCTTGTCCCTCTATTCGTAGTAGGTTTCCCACCAGTTCTTGACATGGGGGGTGACTTTGAGGAGTGCAAAAGTAATCTTTTCCCTATTGGAAAAATCATGAACTAAAAATATCCTTCCAAAATATTTAACCATCTATCTATGACGTTTGCATCTATATGGCCTTCAAATATGGGAATGTCAAAGTTGACTTGTTTCTTGAAGGGAGTGGCGCCTCCAGAGTGATTTCCGGCCGAAGATGTGTCGCCTGTGGGTATCCGCCGAAGGATCTGGGCAATTTTTTCCATCATCGCATTCCTTTGTCGCTCGAGGGCTTCTTCGAGCAATATTTTTAAAGGATATCCTGCTCCCTCGTCTTTCTTTTCTTTTGCTATGGGAGGCTGTCGGGGTTTGCGAGGCTGTTCTTGCAAAGGTTCAACCAGTTCGAACCCTAACTCCTTATACCTTGACCTCGTTGGGGACATGTAAAGAAAAGCAAAGAAAGAGCATATCGTTTTGATACCATTTATTCGAACTTAGACAAGAACACAACATAATACATAGGTTGGACACCTAATCCTCAATGGGTAAGTGTAGAAGGTGAATGGACAAAAGGAGTCCAAGAGACCACTTGGAATGTGAAACCAAGGGTCACCTAATGTATTATATATATGCATCTTTATGAATAATAATGCATCTCATGCTTATCTTTATTATGTCTTATGTGTTTCCATAGCTGAGTTAAAAATGGTATCAGAGCCATGATGAGTGGCCTTCTTCCTCATTGTGCGTTTATGTGTTAGGTTTTCTGTCTTGCCAACTATGTCAACCCTAACGCATGTTTATTGTCAGACCAAACAATAGCTGGGGACGTTTTGAAATATAGGGCTACTCTTCAATGCCTTGAATAGCGTTGGTCTTTATGCTAGACAGCGTGCAATACTCTAACGCTCCTCCTTCTTGACAATTTGTCAAATTCCTTGCTCCCCAACACCTAATGTGCTGCATAATACACGGACTCCATACGTTGCTCTGCCTCCATCCCTGCGTCCCTGAAATTTATACAGTGAATTAAATCACTCCCGTACAGTCATTAATGCACCTCCCGATTTCTGCCTTAGTTTCTACCCGACAGTCATTAATTTCGCGTGCATGGAAACTCTGCAAATTTTGGAGCGTTGGAGTCAAGACTAAAGCTGTAATTTTTTCCAGCGTTGAAAATTTTGTGTGAGTGTGATTGAAGGGAGTGGTATATGGTGTAGTGACCGTTTAGCATTTAATTTTTCTGTGTAGCATTTACTCGACACCTTACCATCGGGCCTCGACCCCTCAGTGCTCATTCATGATCCCTTGACTCCATAGTCAACAATGCTCCTCCATACAACACCCTCCTACCTCACGTTGCTCGCTGCTTCACGCTCCCCTCCATACGCAGCCCCAAGCCCCCCACCTCTGCGTTTTCTATCACCAGTTCCCACCTGCGTGCTACCACCGTCTCCTTCGTGCAATTCCCACAACGCTCCCTGCCTTTGAATCCCTACTCCCGTTGTTGCCTTCCTCCCATAGCACACAACCATTGAATTTTACTCATTGAATTCCTTCACAAAACAAAGAAGTTCATAGAATAAAAGTGTTGATATCCTCCATGGAATTGTTTGAGATGGTTCGTTGATATAATGGTGAAGGAGATGGACATTTAAAGTCTGTTCTATTTCAGAAATTGCGAAATAGTGGAAATAATATGAGTTTCAATAAACACTTTTGGTACAAACAGTCAATTTTCATTATTTTAATTTTGGATAGAGAGACGAGTTTGATATGAAAATAACGACAAGTAATTGACATGCTTTGATTGGTGTAATGAATAGCATCGTATGGGAAAGGAACCGGTGGGAGAGAAACTGGTGCCATATGGAAGCCAAACCGACCATATATATTGTCATGTAGATGTCGATAACTTATGTTGTAGATCTAAAGAATAAGCTCAGTAAGCTATCCAACGATAACTTGTGTTGGTGTCATTCAAGAGTTGTTGTGTGTGAAATTTAAGGTGGATAGAACATAGGAGTAGCGTTGTAATGATGAGGAGGCTACTCAAGATCAATGGGAACTCCATAAATTCTGGAGGGTAAGCTACATTCCCAAAAATTAATACCAAGCTCTACTCTCTACATTGTTCATCTGTACTGCGATGGTAGATTTGGTATGTCCTAGTCTGTGTTTACCATAAGTGAGTGTGTTCATTGGTTTGAAGCTAATTGTGTGTTAAAAGAAAATGTATTAAAGCTAATTCAGGTTTGTGTAATATTTTATGTGCATATATTATTGAACGTGTGCTGGTGTGCATTGAATATGGTGAAGTATTTTTTATAGACATTGGTTTATATAAGCACTGGTATCGCATCGGAAGCACTAGTATCAAAGGAAGTCCAAATTACCTTGATACCTTAACAGCATAGCTCGTGAATGCTGCCTATCTCTTACAACACCTGCGACAAAAGACATGAGAAAAAGAACTTAAAACATGAAGTTGGTGGGCGCTCATAGTGGTCCATTACCTTTAGCTTCTACTCTCTCAATGTCACAACAGAATGACTGCCTCTTCATCTCCCTCAAAAAAAAAATATATATATATATGTATATATATATATATATATATATATATCATTTTTATTGTTTGCCTTAAGAACATATTTTGCGGGTCATGAGTGAACTGTGATCGATTTTTTAAAGTGAAAATTTTATTATGAAGAAAATGGCTCAAATTAATGAAGTATTAGAGTTCTTGAAAACTTTGATACATTCCACTGATCATGATACAATGATAGACACCAAGGAAACTCTCTCTCACATTCATACCTGTTTCCATAACGCAGAAGAAAACATTAGCTTTTTGCAGCTTGAATCTCAGCTGTAGTGTTACACCATTTTTTGGTCATCTAACCTGTTATTATTAGATGGACCTAAGTACACCATGTAAAACCAATTTTACCCTAAGTAAAATTGCTTTCACTATGAAAAATAACTTAGTAAACCACCTTTATTAAGTTGTTTATGGTCTAAACAGGAAACCCCATGAGGAAATATTAAATAAATCTACATTTGTTTGATTTTCCTCAAGGAATAATTAGTCAAACAACAGTTTAATTAATATTCCTGGTCATATTTAACCCAAAACAGGAAAATTAACTAGATAAATTATTATTTATCTCATTATTTTCCAGGAATAATTATTTAAACCTTATTTAAATAATATTCCTTGTTAAATTTGACTAAATCATTATTTATTTGATTATTACTCAACCACATCCTTAAAATAATAAATAAATCATTTATTTATTTATTATTTACAAATAAAGGGATTTGACCCAAGTCAAATTCCTTTTCTCTCCAACAAATATAATAAAATATTCCATAAAAGTTGGATCTAGAATTGGTTAAAAAATATTTTAATTATGCACCAATATCTAGACTAACTCAATATTTTGTTATAAATAGAAGGGTTTTTCCATTCATTCACTACCTTTTGTTGCCTAAAGATCACTCTGGATCTTATACTTTTGGCCTGACTTTGATCCACCATCATTGTCATATTTTTCTATCTTTTTTCTTGTGAGCTCCCTTTGAGTTCCATTTTTGTCTGGGTTTTCTACACCATCAAGATAAAGGAATTTTAGATCTGAAGTGTTGAGGATCAAGTGAACCTAATTTTGGGTCCACTTGGTCCTGTGTGGTCCCACAACTTATTGAAGCTAATTTCACAAAGACCACTTGGAATCCAAGTTTCCACAATGATTTTAGGGTCTAGGAATCTCCTTGACAAGTAATATACTCAAACCCTAGCCCTTAGAATTCTCCTAAGCCCTTCCTAGAGATAACTTCATCTTGCTTTCCAAGCAAGCAAGCCACATATTTAAGCCTCTCTTGTGAATAGGCTTCTAGGATCACCTGTTATCCTATCATTGATCCATTCATCTTCACAATCCTCATTATACCGGGTCTCCTCTCATTGGTGAAAGTTCGTAAAGAACATGGAACCTTAGCTAAGGTGACAATGGGCTATCACTCCAATGTTGCCCTTGACCTAGTATTTTCCCTATATGATCCATGTAAATTTTTGATACCCTTTTAACCAAGACCTTTTACTTCGGTTGATGTGTTAGAATTAAATTTTATCAAAATCATTAATGAACACATATGCAGATATAATCAAGAGGAAAACATGTCAACAATCACACAACAAAATTGCAAGTTGTTTAATAACGAAGTTCGTCCAGTGTGGACTACATCTTCGGGCCTCAGTGTCTCAATGGTGTTGGCCGCCTCATTTGGTGTTGTAATGGTTATGGTTTACATGGACATTGTTGACTTGTCATATAAGGAAAATCCCTCAACATGAGTGGCAAAGTCTCTCCACGAGACGTTCTATTACAAGGAACTCTCACTCATCACAAACCTCCTATCAGCATGACAACTTCACACATGGTGACAAAGAGTATCCAGTCATCAAGGCAACAAAGGGATCTCACAACATAAGTCACCATCCATGATAAATACATACCACATCAATACACATAAAAACTCTGCATCTTACATCAACATGAATCAACAACAACAAACAAACATGAAGAATCTGCATCATACATCAAGCAGTAATCGACATGACATAAAGCATCCTACAACAATAATCAATGAAGTACATGGAAACAACACTTCATATACATAAACTCTAATGCTCGCTAAATAATAGGCTACTCAATCACTAGATTTGAATGCACCATCGCAAATGTGGCGTCGAATGGCAAGAAATCGACTGTCCACATGCTGAAATCCAACACCTTCATCCCAATATGGAAAATGGCTGAAAAATCGAGACCTTTGTTGCAGAAACTGACACCTCCATTAGGTTCGTGTCGCCAAGAGGTGTAAAATCCATATAAAATTTGTCCATTTTGGACATTGGGAAAATTTGGCCCCTCTGAAGGTTGAGCTCAAATCATGGTTCCACTGCCTCTTCACACTGGCTCATGGTTCCACTCCTCGAATTGTGTGCTGCTCCTCTGACCTGCTCTGTCTGCACTGTGAAAAATGAGAAATTTTTATATGATAATGTCAGGCGGAGTTCCCAAAGGAAGTCAATAGCATGTTGGTTGTGATCCGGATTGGTGGGGAGAAGGTCGGGCGGTCAAACCCCGCCCAGTCCCAAATTGGTTCGTATTTGTTTTTAAAAAACCAAACAGAAGGGGGGGGGGGGGGGGAGTGGACCCGCATCAGGTGTCCCTCCCAACTACCCCGACTGTCACATATTTTGTACATGGTATGGGGGGCCAGGTCCACCACCGGTGGCCTGCTTTGTCATTGCAACGGTATACATTATATAGATATGGTAATGGTGGTTGTCGTGGTGTTCGGTGGGGGTCCTGGACCGTCGACCCCTTTACAATATTTTTATTATTATTATGTATTTTAATGTGGTTCGATGGGGGTGGCGGGGGTGATGGCTTGCCACCCTATTTTTTTTTATTTTTTTATTTTCCTTTTTTAAAACAAACATCACATTTGAAAATTACCCAATTTTAGGTCGAAGGAGACAATTTATCTGTTTGACAAATTTGCCCGGATTCTGGCCGGAATCCGGCCACCAGGATCCTGCGAAATTGCATCCTCCTTAACCTGCCACATCATCCAGTCAACCTTATAACTTTGACCAACTCTAACTTTCACATACGAGCTCGGTTTGACGAACCGTTCTCACCGTTGCGATCAAAATGACGAGATATTCAAATTGAAATTGAGTTTTCCACGTTTCCATCACTTCGATTTTTGAGCTTTCATAACCCCTCTTTGTCCTGTGTGTGTCTCCGGAGCCACCTAGATCATTCCTCCCCACTGAGGAGCTTTTGGTCCTCAAAAGCATTGACAATAATCTACAATTACTATGTACAATGTCTGCATCACAAGTGTCTTGAAAAATGTCACCCTTCCATCTCTATTAGGTCCCTATAATACTAGTGTATCCCCTTACTATTGTTAGTGTAGCCCCCTTATTGTTATTATTGTACCCCTGTAACCCCCATATTGTTATTATTGTGCCCTTACATTATTATTGTTAGGTCGGCTAGGATTATATTGTGGCCCCATGGACTCCTATATATAGAAAGGAGATTTTGTCATTCGTATCATCCAAGAATTGTTCATTTATGTAATGTAAAAGAGGTTTCCCCCTCAAAGTGGCTTATTTCTAAGGCATTGATCTCTCTTTTCTTCTATTTTTGGAGCTGGTTTCATAACATTTGGTATTAGAGCTTTGGATTCTAGGGTTTCGCTGCTCCAAATAGGTTATCGTGGAATTGTCGCTATAACTTTTTTCTACTAAGGTTAAGAAGATGAAATTTGGATAATGCGAAGCCGAAATCTTGAGGAACATCGTGTAAAGATTTCAGATCTTTGTTCGCAAATTTGCGGATATATGATCTGTGGAAGTTAGGGTTTTTTTAGGCTCCCGAATTTCATCTAAGAGGTGACCGTGGGAAAATCGTCATAACTATCTCTCTGAGCATCGGATCGGGATTCTGTAAAAAGTGGCCAAAAATACATGGACTATAGTTTCATGAATATCAATTTCAGAGATGAAGAAAGAAAAAGTGACACGTGGCACACCGTACAAGTTCGCTCTACTGAACCATTCCATAATTAGGTCATTGTGGGAGATTGGGCATAACTCTGCCTTGAAGAATCCAAATAAGGTCAGACCTATGGCATTCAAAAGAGGATTCAGAGAGATACTATAGGAGAAAATTTCAGATATTGAAGATCCGAAATCACATAGATAATTCAGTTTTAGTATCGAGCTCCTCAAAAGAAAGAAAAATGTGTGTATCTGTTTTTTTAAATTGCATAACATTTGTTTAAAAAAGTAGTTTGAAGTGATTCCAAGGGCATATTAAAGAATTTTTATTAGTATTGGGTTCTATAATGCCTCATAATAATAATTCCACACCATTAAGCCCTCAAAAATCTATACTATGACGCATTAAGAGGAAGAATTTTAGTATGAGATATCAAAATTACAGTACCAAGTGCAACAAATTTCGATCTTACAAAGAGCAATCAAAGATTACATAGATGGTTTAAAAGCACAAATGGAGGCTAATTTGGATGGTTTGAAGGATAAAATGAAAGCTAATATGGATGATAAAATAACATAAGATCACATCGAGCATCAACAACAAGTTTTCCAACTCTCAAAGTATAACCTAACTTTGGTGCAGAATCGAATGAAACAACAGGAAGATCAACATCGCAACAAAAGAAGTTCTGAAGCAGTCACAAAAACAAGAACTCGAAAACTATCAAATCAATCAATTTCAGAGTATCTCATCAAGTGGAATAACTTACCCGTTGAATATTCCACATGAGAGGATGAGAATTCTATACAGAAGCATCCAAAAATAATCAAGCGTTGAGGGCAACACTTGTTTGAAGGAGAGGGGCATGTTAGATCCCTATAATACTAGTGTATCCCCTTATTGTTGTTAGTGTAGCCCCCTTATTGTTATTATTGTACCCCTGTAACCCCCGTATTGTTATTATTGCGCCCTTACATTATTATTTTTAGGTCAGCTAGGATTATATTGTGACCCCATGGACTCCTATACATAGAAAGGAGTTTATTTCATTTGTATCATCCAAGAATTGTTCGTTTATATAATGTAAAGGAGGTTTCACCCTCTAAGTGGCTTATTTCTAAGGCGTTGATATCTCTTTTATTCTATCTTTGGAGTTGGTTTCATAACAATCTCCTTCACCTTTTTTGTTCGGAGCCTTAAGCGATGAGCCGACACCTGCATCCTCTGCAAACCTGTAGTACAATCTCTTGCAAATTACATGCTCAAATTATGACCACTATGACCCAAGCATTACCATACTTGCCACGAGTTTATAACACATACTCAGTGGTCGACTTTACATCAAAATGGAATCAATAATACCCCAACTATTAATACAAGGCCAAAGACATCATTGTCACATTGCAAGTGATGGAAAAACACATCATCACTTTTACAAAAGAAATGCAACACATGATTTACAAAACACGGCCATGACACTCTACCACATCTAGGAAAACCATATTTTTCCTAATAAAGCAGACCACCATGAATGTGGTGGATTCATTTGTCGACCAACTTCTCCAACTTATTCATGCACCGACGCTTCATCCTTAAGGTGCTGCTCTGGATGGAGCATCGAACACGTGGACATTTGAGGTCCACTTTGGTTGCAATGGCTGCAAAAGGTTTTGTTCCTCCATACCTTCTTAACCAGTTTCTTTCCCTACCGTGGAGAAGGCTTTCCACGCTTCATTCTCCTTTGTGCTGCCATTCTTTTCGAACACTCAACAATGACATGGTTATGTAAACCACAAAAATGACAAGTTTCCTTATGTCATGATTTACGTTCATGATTAGCAACATGCTTATAATCAAAATGAACTTGCGAATATCGAGACTTGTTATACCTTTCCTGGTGGTCTCTGGTGCGATCATGGTGATGAGAGCTTGCCTCGGCTCTTTCACTGCGACATGGACTTCCATGGGATGATGGTGAAGTGTTCCCATCAATCCTCTTCCCTGGTGAGTTCAAAAATGTTTGTTTTCCTTTGATGTCCTTATGGAAATGAGAGCTTGCCTCAACTTTCCCTCTGCAATATGCGCTGCCATAAGATGAGGGTGAAGTGTTCCCATCATTCTCTCTCCTCGATGATTTCCACAATGTCGTGGAAGCTTCAAACACCTTTTATAATCTCCTTCAATGTATCCCAAACCTGCCTAGCGAGGTCTCATCACAACCTCCAATGGCTGAGTTATGCCTTGGCCATGAATGCTAAGTCCTCCTCCTTTTTAACCCATCTTGGTAAGGAGTCTCATGCCAGATCCTGTAATGGGGTTCTCCACATTTCCAACAGAAATAATAGCATGTGAAGATGAAACTGAAGAATGATCACAACTGTTTACCTCATATGTCGATTTTGAAACAGGTGAAGAGGGCTTCTCTGAGCCTTTGTTGCACTTCACTTCCTCCAAGGCCTCTGTTGCATCTTGTAGCTAAAGCTGCAATCGCTGCTTCTCCTCCTTCTCTTCCTATAGGAGTGTCTTTAATGGATTATGATTGGAATGAAGACTTGGGTCGTTGTGCTTCAATTCTTCTAGTGCCTCTATCATGGCTTGCAATTGAAGTAGAAATCACTGCTTCTCCTCCTTCTCTTCTCATAGAAGTGTCTTTAACTCAACATTATCTGCTGCTTGTGTCTCATAAGCTTCATACAACATGTCTGCTTTCTCAGACACACTGAGCATGGTCTCGTACATGTCTTTGACATCCTCCATTGCTGCACATTCAATGGTTCACGCTTGCGGTTCACATCAGCAAGAAGACTACTTTGATACCACTTGATCCAGGTAAATTTATGATACTCTTTTAACCAAGACCTTTTACTTCGGCTGATGTGTTAGAATTACATTTTATCAAAAGCATCTATGAACACATATGCAGATATAATCAAGAGGAAATCATGTCAACAATCACACAACAAAAATGCAAGTTGTTTAATAGTGGAGTTCATCTAGTGTGGACTACGTCTTCGGGCCTTGGTGTCTCGATGGTGTTGGCCGCATCATTTGGTGCTGTAAATTGTTATGGTTTACATGGACGCTGTTGACTTGTCATACAAGGAAAAGCCCTCAACATGAGTGGCAAAGTCTCTCCATGTGACGTTCCGTTACAAGGAACTCTCACTCATCACAAACCTCCTATCAGCATGACAACTTCACACATGGTGACAAAGAGTATCCCGCCATCAAGGCAACAAAGGGATCTCACAACATAAGTCACCATCCATGATAAATACATACCACATCAATACACATAAATATTTCGCATCTTACATCAGCAGGAATCAACAACAACAAATAAACATGAATAATATGCATCATACATCAAGCAGGAATCGACATGACATAAAGAATCCTACAACAGTAATTAATGAAGTACATGGTAACAACACTTCATATACCTCAACTCTAATGCTGGCTGAAGAATAGGCTGCTCAATCACTAGATATGAATGCACCATCGCAAATGTGGCGTCAAATGGCAAGAAATCGACTGTCCACATGCTGAAATCCGATACCTTCATCCCATTTTGGAAAATGACCGAAAGATCGAGACCTATGTTGTAGAAACTCACACCGCCATTAGGTTTGTGTCGCTAAGAGGTGTAAAATCCATAAAAAATTGTCCAATTTGGACACTGGGAAAATTTGGCCCCTTTGAAGGTTGAGCTCAAATCATGGTTCCACTACCTTTGCACACTAGCTCATGGTTCCACGCCTCGAACTGTGTGCTACTCCTCTAACCTGCTCTGGCTGCACTATACAAAATGAGGAATTTTTATATGAGAATGTCAGGTGGACTTCCCAAAGGAAGTTGCTGGCGTGTTGGTTGTGATTCGGATTGGTGGGGAGGAGGTCGGGCGGTTAAACCCCGCCCCCTCCCAAATTGGTTTGTATTTGTTTTTAAAAAACCAAACAATAGTTTTAAATGTGGGGGGGGGGATCTGCATCTACCCCGGCTGTCACATATTGTATACACGGTGTGGGGGGCCAGGTCCACCGTCGGTGGCCCGCCCTGCCGTTGCAACGATATATGTTATATAGATATGGTAACGATGGTTTCTGTGGGGTTCGGCGGGGGCCACCAGGATCCTGCGAAATTGCATCCTCCTTAACCTGCCACATCATCTAGTCAACCTTAGAACTTTGACCAGCTCTAACTTTTACATACAATCTCGGTTTGACAAAGTGTTCGCACCGTTACGATAAGGATGATGAGATATTCAACTTGAAACCGAGTTTTCCACATTTTTGTCACCTTGATTTTTGAGCTTTCATAAGCCCTCTTTGTCCTGTTTGTGTCTCTGGAGCCACCTGGATCACTATAGGAACCCATCCTAGGACCCCTTCTAGTTTGAGCGGTAACATGCTCGATGAATTTACTTGGGACATGGATGATCAGATGTGGGAATTATATCCTTCTTTATTTGTTGGTTGAGGCAAAAGAGTTTTTGGTGTGTGTGTGTGTGTGTGTGTGTGTGTTTATAATTGTAAATACTCTATCAAGTTGTGTTTATAAAGCTCCAATAAGCAATGTGTTTGTCATTTTTTCAACAATTTGTCATTCTAAATACTACAATGAGTTGTGTTATAAAGCTCCAATAAGTGGTATGTTTTATTTTCAACAACTTTGGCTAGCCACAAGCATCATAGAACGCTGAGGACGATGTTCCTCTAAGGGGGAAGGGTTTGTAACAACCCCGGGTTAAGTTTCCATGTAAATAAATAAAACCAAGGTCATGGGACACGTATTCCAAGCTGAATGGAAGAGAAAATATTACATTGGGAATCACTTATGGTTTATTATTAGATATGGAAATTAACATTGACATTGGAAAGACAAAAAACAATAAATGATAATTTAATACAAGAAATAAAGGAAAATATGAGAAAAGAAAGATGAAGGGAGTGGCATATGCATGCAAGGGACAATGAAGGAAAAGTAAAGAAAAAGGAAAGAGAACATTCACACACACCCTTGGAAATTTCATGCATTCACTTAGAGAGGAGAAGAGTAAGGGAGAGGGAACAAGCGCTTGGACACTAGGAGGACTCAAGCAAGCAAGCAAGGGAGCGCAAGAGGAAGTTTGAATAGTAGCAAACAAGGGCAAAAAATATATGTGGATTTGAAGGTAACAATGTGCATGTGTGATTTAGCATGCTAGGATTTGATGCATGGTCTATGCATTGGTTTATTGTTTATGGTTGATGTCATTGGCATGGGAATTGTATGGATTGACAATGATGTATAACCTTGCCTTTGCCATTTCTTGGATAGTCATGATGTAGTGGGTTCCCTGTTTGGTTAAGCTTTGGATTGCCGACAGATTCCAGATCTTGTTTGAGGTGGTCTCAGGAAAATTCCTAAGGGTTGAGGGTGAGATGTTTTTCTTGTGAAACTCTTGACATGTGGGCGGAGACAGGAAAATTTCTCTAGGTATGGTGAAGAAAGTTTGAGGCATCCAAACTTGTTTAGTTTTGGTGATTCCTAGACCGATTTAGGCGTAATAAATGTGGTTGAGGGTTGAGGTGGTTTAGCCTCTGGATGCCCTGGTTGGTTTTGTTTTGGTTTATCCCATGTGATCCCACATTCATGCTTGGAATATGGAACGAGGTTGATTGGATGAAAGAGAGATTTGGTTCAACCCAATCTATGGTTGGGTGGTACATGGAAGTCCCTGACTTGGTTAGCTTTATGCATATGTTATTTATTATTGAGATCAATGAGCACATGTATTTGTTATTGTGTTGATCTTATGACTGGTTTTTCATGGCTTCATTCTGGTTAAATGTTGGTTATAGGCATGGTTAAATGATGTGCTCTTGTTATGGATCTTGTTCATGATTTGATAAGTTATTGAATGATTCTATGAATGCAAAAGCTAATTTGTGTTGTTGCAGTTAGCTTGAGAGGGAAGTGAGCATTCTTGATGTTATTATGATGAAGCTAAAGAAACATTGTACAAATATGCATTCCTGACCTTCAGTTACTATGTTCACCATGTGTTTTCCTAAATTTTTATCACGTGTTTGATAAGTTTGGGCAAGATCTAATCCTAAGTGTAGGTTATGCAGACATGTGATTATCTTAGACTTGATTCTGGAAAGTTCTGGGCAGTGGCTTGTAGGTTAGCCTTGAAATTATGGCACTAAATTCATGACCGCAGGCACATAACTGGGGATTTTCAGTTGTAGCCGCACAAAATATGGCTTGTGTGTGCAGGTGGAGCCTTTTGGCCGCATGGACTAGACTACATGCGTGCGACTAAGCTGAAAATCTTGGTAAAAAGTCAGTTCCAGCTCCGGGAAAGATCATCAGTGTATGTTGTCTGACATCTGGGTGATCAGGTATCCCTGGAAGGCTATAGTAATTTTCAGGATGGTAGACCCCACTTCCATAATTGGAACTTGGATGTTGGGTCATGCATAGTAACTCTCATTTCATGTTTACCCTGGTGAGCTTTTAAAGTGGGTAAATGTGTTGAGATTCAACAAGAAGATCTAAGTGAAAATTATGCACCTACACTAGGATGGAGCCTCATGCTATTTTTAGGTGGATGTCTATTTATAGATGCATGAGAAAATTCTATTTATAGATGAGGTCTATTTATAGATGTATGTGCAAGTTCTATTTATAGATGCATGTCAGCTATTATTATCCCTTAATATTAGTTGGACAATAAACAATAATCTATTCTCAATGAGCACTTGGAAATAGTCAATTGAAGTGGAAAATCAGTTAGCTATAGGAATTTCGAGTTGAGTGGTTGGTTGGTGGGACATGCAAGTGGACTTAGTTGTAACTAAGTGATTCGAAGTTGTAACAGAGTTGGAAGTGTAGTTATAAAAGTTGTAAAGTAGTTTAACTTAGTTAAGTGAGTTAAACTCAGTTGTGCTAGTTGTAACTGAAGATACACTAGTGAGAGATCAAGTGAATTAATTACAAATTAATTCACAATCAGTGGTCTCACATGCAACTGAAGATTTACTACTATTAACTACATGCATGTCAGATTTAGTGGAGACCCAATTGAGATGTAGGTGAAAGGGACAGATTGGCTATCAGTTGTGACATTATCAGTTGCACACATGCAACCACACACACATTGGATGTGCCCATGAGGATTGCACAGTTAAGGCAAGTAGGATTCCATTCATTCAGGGATTGCTATTAGCTGGGATTGCGCAATAGAGGCAGGCTGTCTGGAGACAGTAAATTGGCTAAGGAACTTGTCAATTTTTGTATGACAGTGTGAGACAGTTAGCTATTGTACTAAGAGCTCTCGGATTGGAGCTTTGTATGTAATTGTTTCATGATCCATGATATAATACATAATAGAAGATAGTGGGGTTTCTAGCTTTATGCTTTCCTAGTAAATTATCTGTGTTATGTGTGATTGATCTTTCTTCATGATATTGCTATTGGCGATTGTGTTTTAAATTTCACAAAGATTTTGTAGAAGCGCTTCTGTATTTAACAGTGGCATATAATTGTTAGATTAGGAGAATCCGAGAAATACATATTTTGTATTAAATTTCTACAAAATGTGGGGTGGGGTGTTACATTATATATGAATAATTAAATTCTTTAAGTAAACATTGCAAAGTATCAACTTTATTTTTGTTCATTTGATTATATGAAAAAATATCATTGATAACGGACTTAACTATAATAACAATTCACATAAGAGTTTTAAACCATAAAACGATTTAGAAGCCCTTGAATACAAAGAATGCTTTGATTTCATGTCCAACTTAATACCCATTTTTTTAGCTATAAAATCCAATTTCATAATCTAGATCTTTTGTATCATTATGATGTCTCTTTGTATATAACGTTCAACACACTTTTATGTTTAGTTCATATATTTAACTTAGAACAAAATAGCATCAGGATTGGGTATGTCAACAAAGGGAACTAAAGGTGGGTTTGAAAATTTTGTTAACTCACCTAATCACTACATTACAATATATTACAATATACGAAGATAATTAACAAATTAAGACTTTAGACTTAAATATATAACTTTTAACAAAATTTCACTAGGCATGTAATAAAAAAGATAGACAATTTAAGTATTGATTATCACAAACACAAATTCATTTTGATTTTGAATATTTCCGTTTTCTTTGTGGAATGCATTTTTTTGGAAGACCTATTAAGTACTTCCACTCAAGGTAAACTATTTTTTTGGGAGAGCCATTAGTATTTCATCTTGCTTTAAACATGGTACCTAGGGTAAAATTGTAAATTGAATTATTCATTGCTCAAAGCTGATTTGACAATTAATAATTGGCTCACAAAGAGAACAAACATACCATAAAAGTGAGATTTAAATCTCAATAATGAAAAATAAAACTTTCTTCTCAACAATTCAAGTTACAAATAATTGACATTTTAATATTTATCTATAAAACATGGAGAATGATTAAAAAGAAACCAAAGTACAAACTTCTTAGTACAAATGATTTGAAATTAAGATAAATTTATATTTATTTATCTATTTTTGATAAATATATTATTTATTTATTTTTATAAGAAAAAAAAATCATTATATTCCAAATATAGATTTTGGTAGCAAAATATATATATATATATATATATATATATATATATATATATATATATATATATATATATATATATATATTGCTACCAAAACCTATTTGAAAAAATAACTCAAACTACATTAAGTTAATTTTAAACTTTAAATACCCTCACAATATCTTTACATTTTATTTATCTCTAAAATTCTAAACCCACATAACATAAAACAAAAAAAAATAAGGTAACATATATTATTTATAATATTTTTTTTTTCTTCCCATTATTATATTTTATTTTAATTTTATATATTTATTAAAAAAACCATTTTAATTTTTTGGATCACTTCAATAGATAAAAAAATAAATATCAACATATCCCATAAATTACCTACTTAACCATAAAACTAAAAACACAAAAATAAATATCAACATATCCCATGTAATTTTATATATTTATTAAAAAAAAACATATAAAACCAAAACATTTTTTTGGGGTCCCTTCAATATATACAAAAATAAATATCAACATATCCCATAAATTACTTACTTAACCATAAAACTAAATACACAAAAATAAATATCAACATATCCCATATATTATCTACATACCAATCAAACTAAACATGCACATTAAACTAGCGTTTGCATGAGGGAACGCCGGAGGCGCAAGCTGCAAATTGATAGAGTTGACAGCATTCAAATTTCTATTGATTGGAGAGACAAATATATGTCAAAATCTCATCGGTGGGAAGGGCGATAATCAAGCTCTCTGATTGGCTTGGCTAGAGTGAGCATAATTATGTAATCAATTATGTAATCAAGAAAAAAACTACTCCACGTTTTTGGTAGAAAACACAGTAACAATATGATTCACAAACTATATAGATTAATATAATAAAAACCACTTTCAAATGCGGTCAAACTTCGTCATCTATCATACCAAAACAAGCCGGAGAACGAATCCTTTTTGTCCAGGAATTTCGAGGTCAAGTCGGCTTTTTGCCCAAGAATTTCGAGGCCAATCTAATGAACCCCGCGAAGATTACCATCATAAACATGCCCCATCATATTTCGGGTTCACTTTGCTGTACAGGTTTCTCATATTTTAGCCCAGCATTTACTACTGCAGCTCAGCCATTGGCCTTTGGCAGTCCTCTGATTGTTGCCAAGTTCGAACATAGACAGAAAGCCTCTGTTTTCTCTCACGCGTTAAAAAATGGAGCACCTAAGAACCACAGGAGTAGCTTTCAGCGCTGTGGATGCACAAATCTGGAGAAAAGCGGTGCAAATTCTATTGAAGTTGGGTATAGCAGCAGTGCAAATTCTTCTTCAGTGGAACAGGGAAGGCAAGCAAATGTGTCCGAGAACTTGGGGGAAGAGGATGGAAGAAATCCGGTAAGTAAAAACAAATCTAATTTTGCTGATTTTGGGTCTAACGTGGGCAGGGGGAATTTGGAGGAATTGAGTCAGAGAAAACATTTGGGCAGGCCTACTTTTGAGGGAAACACAGGGAATTGTAATGTTCTTGGATCCAGAACTAGTGGGATTGATAATGGGTATGAGGAGTTGAAAGCGGTGGGTAGAGGAGACTATTTGAATGGGGCTAATTTGGTTGAAGATATCGCTTTTGGGTTCACAACTAGCAGT
Source organism: Pinus albicaulis (assembly GCA_034641835.2). Lineage (NCBI taxonomy): Eukaryota > Viridiplantae > Streptophyta > Pinopsida > Pinales > Pinaceae > Pinus > Pinus albicaulis. The sequence continues at coordinate 853,245,659 of CM076580.1, read as the reverse complement.
GCAAACTGTGATTCTGCTACGGGGATTGATAGAGGTGCATTGTCTGGAAATGGATCGAGGGATTTGGGGGCAATTGAAAAAAGTTATTCTGATAGCAGTGTTTTGGAGAAAGAGAGCGCAATTTTGGAAGACTTTGGATCCAAATGTAGTGGCAACTGTGATTCTGCCCAAGGGAGCGATGGGGGTACAATGTACAGATTTGCATCTGAGAATTTGGGGGAAGTGGATAGAGGAAACCACTCGGGTCGGCCTGTTTTTGATAAAAACATTGAAAATTTGGGGGATGTAGATACAGGAAACCAGTTGGGTAGAACCGTTTTCAAAATAAACAGGGAAACTTTTGGGGAAATGGATAAAGGAACGGAGTTGGGTAGAACTGTTTTGGATAAACAAAGTGAAAATTTGGTTCCTCTCGGGTTTAAAACCCGCGGAGCATGTGACACTGCTGTTGGGAATGATGAGAAAGACATATATATCAACAATTCAGAGACCATCGAGAAAAAAACCAGCAAAGTAGGGAGTGGCGATGGCTTAAAAGAAGCATTGGAGGACGCTTCCCTGACTAATTCAGGCAAAGAGCAATCTGATGGCCCTGTAGCTCGCAAAGTCATATCTCCATACGGTTTTGATCCATTCAAATTGAAGAAAGATAAGGGGCTGCTGGGTGATGAAGAATTAGAAATGCTGAAACTTTTGGAAAATTTCGAATATAATCATAGATTTGATCATGGTTTATTGGTAGTTAAAGTTATGAGTACTGAACATATGGGGGATACGGAAGAACTTCTGACAGACTCGTTTGCAGAACTTATGTGGGGGCCACTCACATACCGTCCTTTGCTAAGATTGACTGTCAGAGAGCATATGGTTGACAGGAGGGCTTTTATTCCCCATGCTGCAACACTTGTAGGTCTGTATACAGAAGGGGAATCGGGTAAATGGATATTGGGTGGCACTGTAGAGCTTTCGTTTAACTCGGAAGGATCTGCTGAGTTTCCTCCCACACCGATTCCTCCAAGGGGTGCACCATATCTATGTAACATGGCTGTGAATAAAAGCCTTCGCAGGTATCTATATACAGTCTTTCAAGTATCTTGTATTCAGTTATGTTTGATAAGTCTTACCATTTACCCTCTGAAGTTAATAATAGCTTTTGCATACATCAAAGGGAAAAATAAATTGAGTTCTCAATTCTTTCAATAGGAAGAAGAGCCATGTTGTTTTCATTTTATATGGAGGTTGTTTGTAACAGATCCGTTGCAATGAAATCTACCATGCCCCAATGATGTAATGTCCCAAGCACTAAATGGGCTAGTTTGTGCAAGTTAGGAAGGCTACCCATGTCACCTTAGTAACTCTTCCTCACACTTGTGATTGGCTCTTTTAAAACTTAAAAGGGTGCTTCCTAAAGATAGGATCACTAAGGCTGTGGAGTGGAAGCTCAAGATGATTTTATGAAGAGTTAGCCTCAGAAAAACAAATGGTTGTAGTGAAATGGAAGATGAATGGAAATGGGAATGAAAGGAAAGAAAGAAGAGGGAACAAAGAAATGACATGATATGGCACCAGTGCCTATCAATCTAGGCTAAGTCACCTGATACGGGGATACGGGGATACGGGGATTCGAGGAATCGGATTCGGGTACAGTGACCCCTGGAACAGGATACTTTTGGGATATGATACGTTATATATTATTTTATTAAAATATATATATATATATATATATATATATATTAAAAATTAGATATTTTTTACACAAATTCATACAAAATTCATTGATTCAAACATAGATTTAAGATCTATCATCTTAGATACTCATACATGATCATTGATACATTGATACATCATACATTTGTCAAATTTACTCAAAAAGACAAGATTGAAGATAGTAAGATACTGTAGTTTTCTCATTAAGTCATCAGAATCTAAATGTGTTACATAAGTACACTGCCAATGGCAAATAGAAATAGAAAACAAAATACAAAAAAACTACAGTCTACAAGACTACAAGCCTGAAGCCTCAATGAGTCAGAGTCAATGAGTCATCAATCCTCATCATCATAATCAGCATCACTGTCCTCATCCCGATCATCATGCTCACCACTGCTCTCCTCTGGCTCTGATGCATCCTCCTCCTCTGTCATCTTTGCATCTGCTGGTGTGGAGGATGACGCCTCTACTCCATCATCAAATGTGACAGGCTCTAGCACTGGCGCATTGAGATCCAAGTTGGCCAATGCCAACTCAACACTGCTGTCCAGACCCATATCATCAGGAAAGACATCCCACATCTTTGTCTTTCCCTTCAACCACTCCTCCCTCTGCCTGTAGATGAGACGAAGGTTGGTGTGCACACACACCATTGTCTCTGCCCTGGACTGCTCAAGCCTGCTCTTCTTCACACTATACAAATTCCCATATGTGCTCCAATTCCTCTCGCAACAAGAGGATGAAGTCACCTGAGAGAGGAGCCTCATGGCTAACTGCTGTAGAGGAGGGCTTGTTGCCCCATGAGTTGCCCACAAAGAATAGGGCTTCTTAGCCCCCCTGTCTCGAATCACTTCACAGCCTGCAAATCGTCCAGTGCCAGTGGAAAACTTTGCAAAGGCATCCTCCACCTCATCAAGGGATGCCCTCTCCTGAAAAATCCTCCTCAATGCATCTTTCCTCCCTTGTGAGATTTCACCATCCATGTGAGGAGGGAATCTGCGGGAAGGTCCACCATTCAGTCACTCATGGCTGTAGTATTTTGGGTTCAAGGAGTGAGCCAAACAATGTAAAGGTGTGCAATTCTTGTCCCATCTGCTGACAAGAATATCCTGTATGCCGGTGAAGAAGGCCTTAGGTGATGTCTCATACTCTGGGCACTGACTTTGTAAAACAATGGTCCTCATAGATTCAATCATGGAATCCCATCCCTTAGAAACCTCTCCTAGGATGGGTTGGTCTGTATCTACAAATCGGAGCAAGGAAATGATAGGCTCCATGATCTGAATAACTAGATCTACCTTCTCCCACCATAGATCATCCAACACTGTGTCCTTCACTTTCTTTGAGGCTGCTTGATCCGTCTTTCTCCAAGAAGACCAAAACTCTGAAATAACCATGGACCCAAGAGCGGTCTTGACCTCCCTCAACCTCTTCAACATGATGAATGAAGAGGCAAACCGTGTATCTACAATCTTCAAGAATGATAGATTGCTGTACTCCTTGTAGATAGTGAGGGCATTTGTATGGTTTTGTACAAAGTTGCGGATATGCCGTGCATCCTCAATAATGGCTCCAATCCAAAGCACATCAGAAGCAATAGATTTTAGTTCCAAGTTCAATGAATGGACAATGCAAGGTGTCCAAAATATTTGTGGATATTTTGCTTCCACAATCATGCCAGCAGCCTTGCAAATAGGTGCATTATCTGTAATGATTTGCACACAAGAATCGACACCTACATCTTCAATAACTTTAATAAATAACTCACCCATATATTGTGCATCCTTGTACTGTCCAAGTGCATCCACTGCTTCCAAGAAAACTGGACCATTCAAGGATGACACCATGAAGTTGATGAGGGGGTGGCATGCTGGATCTGTCCATCCATCAGAAACAATGCTAACCCCAGATGTGGGCCATGATGATTTAATAGGCTCAAGCATTTTGTCCACCTCTTTCTTTACCTTTGTCAACAATGTGGTTCTGAGCTTCTCTGACCCAGTAGGCACATACCCTGATGGAGCCCCATGACTAAGAGCTCGACACATCTCAATAAATAGAGGTGACCGTGCAACATTAAAGGATATGAAGTTCTGATAGAAAAAAAATGCAATGGTGAGATCAAGCTCTTCCCTCCTCTCTTTTTGAAAAATCTTGTCCATTGGACCACCTGCAGTTGCCTTTCTCTTTGCTGATTCTCCCCTACTAAAAGTCTCAAAAGGGAACTTGTTGCTGCTTTTCCTTAAGAATGGAAGGGGGTCATCATTCTTGTTTTTTTTTAAAATTTTGATGCCACATTTGACTCACCAATATATTGCTCTTTCTCCAATTCCTTCTTCTGTGCCGATTCAATTGTTGTACAACATTTAATGCCACAACCTGGAATACCCAACAAATGAGCTTTCACACAGAAATATGTGCAAATGAAATGGCCGTTGCAAAAATTGCATTTCCATGAACAATTTCCTCCTCCTTTTTTTCCTGCCCCTCCCTCTCTTGTCATATATTTCCACAATGGGTATTTGGGGTCAACAATTTGTTTTCCCTGCACATTTGAAGTTGCTGTTGCAGCCCCACTTCCAATGGATGGAATACTTGCAGACCTTGATGAAACAGGGACAGGAGGGGCATCTCCAATGGGGACATTCTTCCCCTTTCTTTGCCCCTGTTGCCTTTGATTGAGCCATGAGCCATGAATACTGTAAAAAATAAACAAAACTAACCAAATATATAAAACATATGCACATGCAAACGCTAACAACAAACTAAATGCAAAATATAGAGGGACAGTGCACTTACCGGATGCTCGTATCTCTTCGAAATAACTCCCTTTCTCCTTTCTAACCCTTCCTCCTTGCTCACCCTTGCTCCTTGCTCACTTCAGAAAACGAAAACGGTGAGAAAGAATGACTGAAATGGGGCTTTTATTAAAAAAAAATTGCACTTTTTTGGGACGGTGTGTCCGGCCGTACCCAATTCACGGGGTATGGCTGTATCCGTACAGGGTACGGTCGGGATTCGCCGTACCCTGTATGGATACGGCCGTACCTCGTGAATCGGGTACGAATCCGGCCGAATCATATTCGATTCACCGGATTCGGGATTCGGTCACCTTGAGGGACGAATCCGGTTTGCATATCTATAGGGTGATGGAATTATGAAATATTGCATGAATGAAGGAACTAGTTTGTCACGATCAAGTGCTTGAAGATAGGTTATGAGGTAAAAGCACTAATTTGACGCCTTCCATCAACTTAGATAAAAATTCTAGTTTGATGCTTTCATTTACCAATCTTGTACCTAAAGTAAAGTGAACTCATTTGATACATTGAACCTTAAGATACTTGTTGGAAATTATGGTACAAAAACTAGTCCTGGAGGGCTTGATTTGCCACCCACATATCAACTCAACATAAAGGTGTTGTTTATTAGTGGAACTATTTCCCAATCAATAACTAGATATGATAGAAGAAAGGTAATAAGTAATAAGAGAAGAAATAAAACAACAAATTAGACAAGACAGAAAATTCTTGACTTTGCTTGTTCTTAGAAGAGTAATGTTCTTTTTACTAGGCCTTTATGTTAAAGTGAAATCAAGAAGTTCCTATATCAGATACACAACATATGAGCAGCATAAAGAATAGTGATGCTATAAAGCAACAATAGCTCATCCTTCATTAGTCTTACAATGATTTGATGTATGAGGGAGCTCCACATCAGTCATCTCCAAGTTCTACAATCTCTTATCACTTTCCTCTTTGATAATCCTCCAACTTTCAATTACCCAATTACAAATGAAAATGGAGAGAAGCTCCTCTTTATATAGAATTAGTTGAATCTCTCATATTTCTTACTAACTTCATGACAAGTCAAAATAATATTATAATAATGCAGTAGTTAGATCTCTTCTAAACCCATGTTTGATCATGTTATAACATGTGGGAAATAGCCTCTCTAAGCTAACTTCACCCTCATCCAAAAATTAGTAAGAGGGTGCACCAAAAAATGGTCATGAAGAGGTGGCACCACCAAAAATAGACATAAACCAAGTAAAAAATGCCAGTGTCCACATGAAATGCGCCCTCCAAGAGTGTGCATGCATGCAATTACTCCACATGTCTAAGTTCCAAGGTAACGAACTCCACAGATGAATATGCTAGATGCCAATTAGGTGGAGCGCACCACAAGAAAAGATGTAGTAACCACAAAATGGCAAGTGGACCATCTTCACAAAGAAAATCCATAGAGATAAGGCAAAATTAGGGTTTTGACCATGCTAAAACTCCATGAAATAGTAAGATGTAATCTCTGATAATAGCAAGAAATGTCTCCAAAAGTGTGCCTTCCAAGTATAATCTCCAAAAATAGAATGAGACCTAGTACAAGAGCATGCTAAGTCACACACATGATCATACTCATGTGCCACACTTTCCCAATAATAACTTGAATAACTACTACAAATAAAATAATATATAATGCCAAGTCAAAGAGATGAGGGCACTTTCCCAAGAAGGTCAAAAGATGCCAAATGTAGCTTAAATTTCCATGCCAAAAAAAATGAGAGAACACCTAAGAGAGGTTTGCCCTAGAAAAATGTACCATGTAATTATCTCAACCACCCAACAACTCATAAAATATTCTTCATGTGAAGTGCATCCTTGGAGAATGTGCCAACATGGTTAGAACCCATCAATAAAATACTCCTCCATATGCCATGTCCCAACAAGTTGCACCTTGTAGCCCACCAAAAGTGTAGTCCCCACTTGGGAGAGCCTTTCTCCGATGTATTCTCTTTCAGCTGGCAGCAGTAGTCTCTGAGAGCCACTTGATAGCTTTGATGTGCTATTTGTCTCTGCCACTTGAGCCAACCATCAGGTACCCTTGCCCATTTGTCGAGATCATATGTTTGAAGGTGGGCCATCCAATCCTAAAGATATGATTTTTCATTATGTAATTGGGTGTTTATGCTTGCTTTTCTTGGGCATACTTGGGTATGCATTATCGGGTGACTTGGAAGGAGGAAGGGTTTTGACTGTGGTCTTGTTCCCTTACTTTAACCGGGGGCTTAATCTTCAACCCTGGTCCCATCGGATCTCCCCTATTGGCTTATAGCTTTAGGATGGGCACTACTTGGGAAACCCGATTTTGGTAATGTGGTCCTGTTTTCCCGTTCCATATTTTCCACTCCCCTCCACACATTACATGCCCTATTTTATCATTTTCCCTCTTTGGGTCCACATGACCACTGGGTCCACAAGGCTCTGGTATTCCCCCTCCCTTTGTCCACATGTTTGGGTCGGGCCTGGAACGATGCCCCAAAGGTTGATGCAGCTAAAAAAAAGATAAAAGCATAATATGGCCACATATGAAAGGAAATGTTACCAAAAAATGCAAAAGATGGCTGGGACAATAAAACTTGGCACGTGGGCAAAAGCCAAACATGAGCTCTACCCTTCATCATTATGGCCATCACCCTGGTTCCTAGGGCCCCCTATGAGTGCCCCCTACATCATTAAGGAACTGATGTATGTCCCAACCCCTGGTGGGCAATGAACTGCCCCACCTTAAGGGGGTGATCATTGTTATATCATATACATCATGCTCTCATTCCTTGGAGCCCTGAGCAGTAAAATAAAAGAAAAATCAATAAAAGGCAAAAGAAAAATGAAAAAGGGTGGAAAAACAAAGGTTGGGGTGACTCATGTACCATGATTGTTCCCTCCCACATTCATGCACCCAAATATATGGACATCCCTCATCATTGTCACCCTTGAGCCCATGACATTTGGCCTTGAGACCCTTGTGTCCCCATCTACCTCATCACTCTCCTCATGACACCTACCAATTGAAGGTTGTACCTTGGACATGTCCTTCCCATTAGGTGTTGGGAACACCTAATAGGGTTGTTTATTAGCCACTCCTATTTGGAAGGGAAAATCACTATGAAGTCTCATTTCTACCCTTGATTAACAAGCTTATTCACTCAATTGCACTAATGAATTATTGTGTTTGAATGTGAGGAGATGCATTGTATCTTATACAGGATTGCAAGAGGGTTTTCATCTTGGACTTTGCCTCCCTATACGCGATCCAAGCCCTCTAGAGGATCACGTTGGCATTTGTAGGGTAAGCATTGAGAGCCACGAGCCTTCATTCATGCAGAGCATTGATTGCCACACCATGGGCTTCTTCAACACCATCATTAGCTTGTTCGTTGCCCTAGTTATTCGAGAGACGATGCACTTGGACCACGATGCCCCAGCTGGATACACATTTGCACCCGACACTTGGCAATTGATCCAAGACCCAGAGGAGGTTGTGTCTTTCCTAGGGAGACATGGGAGGGCATATGTCGCCCTTGAGCCCTCATTGATGGAGCATCGACATGATTTGAAGCCCCTTGGAGACTCATGAGACCCATTTGGAGCCCCAAGCCCAAAATATGGGCGTCAAAGATGTTTTGTAGCATAATGAGGAGATGACCCTCTTCATCATGATTTTAGGCCCTCTACCAAAGTTCCAACACAAGAGGCCTCAACGCTAGCCTGGAGAGCACTTCGCATGGATGATATCATCTCTATGTGGACTAGAAAGAGAGATAAAATAGTGATTAATTGTTAAGCTATCTTGGTTGGCTTGTAACTAAGGGTTTGTCACATTATTTTTGTTGAAATTTGGTTACCGGAGGACAGGTGGTTCCCTAAGGCTTTGATTTTTGGCCTAGGGAAAAGTGTCGAAAAGAATTTAATTTCTCCTAAAGTGACTTTATAAAGTTATAAAGTCAAATATAATTTAAAAGTGACTTTAAGTGATAAAGTTACTAAGTCTAATTTTAAAGTGACTTTAATAAAGTCAATGTGAAATTAGAAAGGGAAAAGTGACTTTGGAAATAAATGACTAAGTGGGTCTTTATTAAAGTGGGGTGAATTAAAAAAATAGAAAGTGAGATTTAAATGAGCTTTTAATCTCAACCCTAGATCTAAAGCTATCTCAGCCATTGGATTTAGGGATTTCCCAAAAGTCACTTAGGGTTAGGTTAAAGGAGGAAAAGGAGAGAAAAGGTCATTCATTATTTCATGAGCAGATTGAAAGAGGAGAGAAAGCAAGGGAGAATTTCTGAGCAGTGAAAATAAGGAGGAAAGCAGCAAGGAGATTTAGCAAATTCGTATAGCAAGGACAGAGCATGGTTTTCAAGGCAAGAGGGCGTGAAAATCGAGGAGAGGAGAACAACATTATTGTTGCTATAGTGGCACGCTTCCCAAGGAGGCCGTACAACAGTTTGAGGGATTGTTTTCTGATTTCCGTACAACAGAGAATCAACACAGAAATCGAGGCCGTACAACAGTTTCAAGGCAGTTGTACATCACAGATTTTGAAGCAGTTGTACAACAGTTTTCAGCAGGCCGTACAACGTTGTTTTCGAGGAGGCCATACAACTGTACAACACGGTTTTCTATTGTGTTCGTACAAAATTTAATGTTGCACATTTTTCTATAAATTTCAGTTTTGCGTTGGCACGAAAATCGAGGTGGAGTTGTGCACGGTTTTCGAGATAAGTACATTTATGAGGTTGCTGTAATTTTTACTGTGTTTTCCTGCTCACTGTAAAAGCTATTTATCAGAAATAAGAAGAGCTTTCGAACTGGTTTTCCTCAAGAGTTGTAGGGGGTTTTTCTATGTGTCGCTGATTTATTTTTCTGAGTTTTATTTCTGCATTTCAGCATTGTGAAATTTCCAGAATTTGTGTTTTCAGAAAATATTTATTTTTCTAGCTTGTTGAATGTATGGCTATGGGAATGGGCATTTAACTTTATGGGAGAAATAAGGAGAAACTGAAAACCGGGGTGGGAACATAAATTTCTAAATGGTATCGGAGCCAAGTTCGCTGAAAAGTGCAGTTTGGGACAGCAAGAAGAAAAATTACAGCAAGCTGATTTTTCACACAGAAAATAGTACTTTTACTCTCTGTTTTAAAAAACGGCCTGACCGAAACCGACCAGGCCTGGTCGACCGAGCCGGTAGGGTGGCCGGTCCGACCAGTTAGAAAACCAGCCAGGCTGGCCGGTTTATTACCGAGCCGGCCGGTTTTTGTAATGGCTCGGCCGGCTCGGTAATAAACCGGCCGACCATGCCGAGCCCGATTCAACCAGGCCTGGTCATAACAGCCGGCCGGTGTTTCGAAAGCTTATAAACTTATGTGCTAAATTTCGGAGTCCTTCAAAATTTGAGGCGTCTGAAGAGTATCTCAGAATGGATAAAATAAAATAGACTTCCAACATGACTCCAAAATATTCCAGTATAATAGAAGGAAAACTAAGACAGACAGTCAGCGAACAAAAGGGTTCAGTCCTCTGCTTAGAAGTCTGTATGAAATGTACTCTGTGAACAGCACCTTAAATGATCAAACTTGTGTAACTCAAGAACTTCTTCTAGCAGTAATTGGTAAATTATCAATTAATTTAAATTATCAAAGTATTACAAGGAATATACAAGTTTTCCTGAAGGAACTTTCTTGTGGGACTTCTAAGGTTGTCCTCCATGATTGTTTTAAAGAGTTAAATCAACACAGTTTAAGTATTTTATCTCATGAAAAAGATAAAACGGTATACAAGAGACTAGAAATAAATAAAAACATTCCTAAAACAGGTTGTACATCAAATACATAGAACGATTGCCAACATCCAACACAAGGGTGATGATTACAAGTATGGACCTTTCTTAACATGTCGTAATACTTGGTAGTAACTGTCCATGGTTATGCAAATTTTAAGGCAAGCCACATTAATCAGACTCCGAAACGACTCAGAAAAACATTAACTAGAGAAACTTGACCACCCAGCAAAACTCAACAGTAACTCGTCATATTAGAAAACACATTAATATTCAAAATTTCAAAAGAAAAATCAAGGAATTTATGTTTCATGAAAAATCCATAAAATTAGATTATACAACATAGACATAAGTTCATGTAAAAAGTTAAGCTGAAGGGATTAGCTCAACCGCTTGTTGAAAATTTCGCCAGATCCATTCTAAATTGTCATAGGAAAGAGAGGTGGAACCTGGAAGTGGGAGGCAACAATTTTCAAAAGCTTCCAGGAGTGGACCGTTCCAGTAGTATTTTTTATATAAATTCATTTTAATATATTTCAATGCATATATATTTCACCAAAAAAAAACAGGTGCCAAATTAGTTGCAGAAAACATGAAAAATAAAGTTTCACTATTAGATGAATGAAGATCACTAGAGCATTGATCATTTGGTGCAAATCTAACATCATTCATCTAGTAGTTAGAACTTATAACATTGTCATCAAATGATCAACCATAACATCAACCTTCAAGTTTCAACAAATAACATTCGTCATCAACAAATTGTAAAGATAACGTCAACCATGAAATGAACTTCTTCTAGCTTTGTGTTTGGAAACATGAATAAAAATCTTTAAATTTATGTTTTTGTACAAAAAAATTAATATTTAATTTATTTTTTACAAAAACTGAGTCATGACCGAGTCATTGAAACCTGGTCGACCGAGTCATTACCGATTCCGAGTCATTACCGAGTCATTACCTCGACCTGGTAGCTGACCGATTCCGTTTTTTAAAACATTGCTTTTACTACAACAGTGTTATTTTCAGCTTATTAGGACAACAAGCATGTCTTTGGGCTTGAGGGTGGAGGATAGGTTGGATGGGTATAACAACTACAACGTATGGAATGAAAGAATGTAGAGCATCTTTGAAAAGGCAGAAGTCTGGAGTATAATGGTGCAGACCCAACAACATCCTGTTAATGTGCCTGCTAACCCTGTTCAGCTGGCAGACTTTAATAAGAAGAATAACAAGTATAAGAGACTGATTCTGGATGGTATTAAAGACCATGTCGTTCCTCATGTGAGAAGAAAGAGATTTGCTCATGAGATGTGGACAACCTTGATCAATCTCTACCAGAGTATCAATGAGAACAGAAAAATGGTCCTTGATCAATCTCTACCAGAGTATCAATGAGAACAGAAAAATGGTCCTAAGGGAGAAGCTGAAGGCCATTAAGATGGCTAAGACTGATAGTGCTACTGCATACCTCACAAAGATCACTAATGTGAGAGATGCGTTGGCAGCAGTTGGAGAGGTCATTCCACCCACTGAGTTGGTGTGGATTCCAGTGAATGGCCTTCCCAGCTCATGGCTGAACTTTGCTGATGGGATTTGTGCACGTGAGACCCTTCCCACTTGGGAGAGGTTCTGGGATGATTACATACAGAATGAAATTAGGAAGAGCTAGCTTGGGGCAGCCAAACCAGTTGAGCAGGATGATGATGTAGCATTGTTAACAGGAGGCAAGAAATTCAAGGGAAAGAAGCAAGCTTCCACAAGTGGTGGTGGGGGAAAAGACAAAGGTAAAGGTAATCAGGTGAACACGCAGAAGGACTATTCCAAGGTGAAGTGTTGGAATTGTCAGAGGATGGGACACTATGCAGTTGTGTGTTCGGAGAAGAAGAAGAAGGGGAAGAACAAGACGATGGCAGCATGAACAGAGATAGAGGACTTTTCGGATAGCTTTGACTGGGAGCTTGGGTTCATTGTTTGTGAGTCCACTAGTGCAGGATTACCTGCCACGGAGGTTGAGAAAGAGTGCATTTCCCTCCACTAGCGGAGCATCTTCAGGTATCTGGTATGTTGACAGTGGGACTTCATGTCATATGACAGGAGTCCGTCAGTACTTCTCAGAGCTTTCAGAGAGTGGCACTGATATAGAGGTAGTACTCGAAGATGACAACATTGTTAGAGTAGTCGGTGTGGGGACATTGACATTTGATAGGGAACCCAAACCTCCCTTGAAGGTGTTAGATGTTCTATATGTTCCTGGGATGAGGAAGAACCTCATATCCGTCTCAGCATTGAAAGATAGAGGGTATGAGATATTGTTCAGTAGAGGACAGGTGCTTATATATCTCAAGGGTGCTCTAGCTGATTCTGCTAGAGTGATTGCTGTACGCCATGCAAAAGTGTACAAGTTTGCATTTCAACCCCTTTTGACATTGAGCAGTAGTACCGACAGCAGAGCTAGCAGTTCAGAGATGTGCGAGATTTGACACCGTAGGATGGGGCACATGTATCATGGAGCCTTGAGGACATTGCAGGAGATCACTACAGATGTGCCAGATTTCAGTACTGATCACATTGATACATGCAAAGGATGTGCAATGGGGAAGTTTGCCAAATCCCCTTTTCCCAGTAGTGACAGCAGATCGACTGGGATACTTGATTTGATTCATACCGATGTGAGCGGTCGAATGTCTCATGTTCCTTGAGTGGATATGAGTATTATGTTTTATTCATTGATGATCACTCCAGGAGGACCTGGATTTATTTCTTGAAGACCAAGAGTGAGGTCTTCAAGCGGTTTCAGGAGTTCAGAGCTCTTGTGGAGACTCGGACAGGGCGGAAGATCAAGTCCCTGAGGTCGGACGATGGAGGGGAGTACACCCTTGGTGAGTTTGTTGAGTATTGTGCGGAGGCAGGCATTAGGAGGGAGTTCACAGTTCTTTACAACCCCCAGCAGAATGGGGTTGCGGAGAGGAAGAACAGATCCATCGTTGGGGCTACCAAAGCCATGTTACATGATCAGGGGTTACCATTGTTTTTGTGGGCATAGGCATGCAATACTGCTGTATATTTGCAGAACAGGAGTCCGCATCGTGCCTTGGGGGATGTGACTCTGGAGGAGGCTTTTTCTGGGAAGAAGCTTGAGATTGGTCATTTTCGTATCTCTGGGTGTATTACGTACCCAAGTAGAAGAGGACCAAGCTAGAGCCCACTGCAGAGAAGGGTATCTTTGTGGGCTACAGTGAGACCTCGAAAGCCTTTTGGATTTATATTCCTGTACAGAGGAGAGTTGTTGTCAGGCGCGATGTGAAGTTCGAGGAGGACAGGACTTTCAGGAGGTCATCGGAGTTAGAGTATCTAGATCAGCCAAACCCTCAGGAGCAGCTGAGTCAGGCACAGGGATCCAGTGGGCAGGGATCAGGAGGATCAGGAGGTACATCGATTACGGTGTCAGGTCCATTAGTGAGTAGTGGCTCACAGAGTCAGAGGGGTGGTGCTTCGGGCAGCATGCGGAGCAGTTCACTAGGGTGTCCACTGTGGACAGTTCACACGGTACTTCAGCATCTACAGGTTTAGGTTCAGGCAAGAGGACAACACACAGACAGTCAGGAGTTCAGGCTCCTGAGGAGGATGAGGAGTTTCATTCTCCAGTGGGAGAAGTGTGCTCAGGGAAGAGGAAGCCCAAGTGGCTTCAGGATACCTTGAGAGAGGCCACATCTGTTGCTGGGCCAAAGAGGCCGGTCAGAGAGAGCAGACCACCTGAGAGGTTCTGTTGCTATATGGCAATGGTTGCCAACATCGTTGACTCTGAGCCTTCTAGCTATGAGGAGGCAACTAGCCAGTGGGTCTGGAGAGAGGCCATGCAGGAGGAGTATTCTTCTATCATGAAGAATGCTGTTTGTGAGGTGGTTTCGAGGCTTGAGGGCAAATCCGTGGTTACTTCTAGATGGATTTACAAGGTAAAGCATGTTGTAGATGGCAGCATTGAGAAATTCAAGGCAAGGTTTGTGGCTAGAGGGTTCTCCCAGGTAGAAGGAGTAGATTATGAGGAGACCTTCGCTCTCGTGGCTCTATATACTTCGATTCGCTCCATCATATCAATCGCAGCAGAGATGGGTTGGAAGATCCACCAGATGGATGTGAAGACTGCATTTCTCAATGGCTTCATACAAGAGGAGGTGTACATTGAGCAGCCATAGGGCTTTGAGGTGCATGGGAAGGAGTCCCATGTGTGTAGACTGAAGAAGGCCCTTTATGGCTTGAAGCAAGCTCCCAGAGCTTGGTACTCCAGGATAGATACATACTTGCAGGAGATGGGTTTCACAAAGAGTGATGCAGATCCATACCTTTACTTTATTGTGATAGGTGAGGAGCCTCTCATTCTGGTGCTGTATGTGGATGACTTGGTCATTACGGGTGTAGAGAGACTCATAGAGAGCTGTAAGAGAGATATTGCGTCAGAGTTCGAGATGAAGGACATTGGCTTGATGCATTACTTTTTGGGTTTGGAGGTGTGGCAGGAGGAGGGGCATTTCTTCTTGGGGCAGGGTAAGTATATTGTGGACATCCTTGGCAGATCCCACATGGAGGATTATAGACCCATGTCGACACTGATGATCACCAATTGGAAGAAGCTTCACGCTTCAGATTCTGAGTTGGTGGATCCCACATTGTATAGACAGCTGATTGGTTCCTTGATGTATTTGGTCATCACTAGACCAGATATATGTTTTGCAGTCAATACGATGAGCCAGTTCATGTGTGAACCCAGGAGGGTTCACTGGGTTGCTGCAAAACACATTTTGCGGTACTTGCAGGGGATAGTGGAGTATGGTCTGGATTATAGGCAGGGAGATGGAGTGAGATTGGCAGGTTACATTGATTCTGATTGGGCAGGTTGTGCTTATGATAGGAAGAGCACTTCAGGGTGCTGTTTTGGGTTGGGTTCGGCAGTGGTGTCGTGGTTCAGTCGAAAGCAGCAGTCAGTAGCATTGAGTTCAGCGGAAGCAGAGTACATGGCAGCCAGTCTAGCTAGTTGTGAGGCCATATGGCTACACAAGATGTTGTTTGGCTTATTTGGTCAGTCGTTGAGACCTTCAGTGATATACTGTGATAATCAGAGTTGCATTAAACTCACGGAGAATCCAGTATTTCATGACAGGTCAAAGCATATCGGGATCAAATATCATTTCATCAGAAACTATGTTTAGAAGGGAGTTGTGAAGCTTGAGTATATTCCCATTAATGAGCAGGTTGCAGATATTCTTACCAAAGCCTTACCATGGGGCAAGCATGTTTACTTCAGAGACAAGATGGGTGTGGTGAGGAACACCTTTCTTGGTAAGAGGGAGTGTTGAAATTTGGTTATCGGAGGATAGGTGGTTCTCTAAGGCTTTCATCTTTGGCCTAGGGAAAAGTGTTCAAAATAATTTAATTTGTTCTCCTAAAGTGACTTTATAAAGTTATAAAGTCAAATCTAATTTAAAAGTGACTTTAAGTGATAAAATTACTAAGTCTAATTTTAAAGTGACTTTAATAAAGTCAATGTGAAATTAGAAAGTGAAAAGTGACTTTGGAAATAAATGACTAAGTGGGTATTTATTAAAGTGGGGTGAGTTAAAAAATAGGAAGTGAGATTTAAATGAGCATTTAATCTCAACCCTAGATATAAAGCTATCTCAACCATTGGATTTAGGGATTCCCCAAAAGTCACTTAGGGTTAGGTTAAAGGAGGAAAATGAGAGAAATGATCATTCATTCTTTCATGAGCAGATTGAGAGAAGAGGAGAGAAAGCTAAGGAGATTTTTCTGAGCAGTGAGAAAAAAGAGGGCAGCAGTGAGGAGATTCAACAAATCCGTATAGTAGCATTGATTGGCACAAATCCCAAGGCAGAAAATCCGTACAGCAGGAGAGAGGTACTGTTTCCAAGAAAGGAGGCACGAAAATCGAGGAAGAGGGCAACAACATTAAGCACATAGTTTGAGGTGGAAAATTGGCCACGAAAATTGAGGAGAAGTGCTACTGATATTTTCTGCACAAAAATCGAGAAAAAGGACAGCAGCTACAACACGGTTTTCTAGGCAGTTTTTGAGCACAGATTTCGAGGAGGGCTGTTGTACAAATCCGTACAGTCCGTATAGTTATGTACAACAGGTTTCAGCACACTTCCCAAGGTGGCCGTATAGCATTTATTGCTGTCATTAATGCTGTAATATTTTTCTGTTTTGCAAGTTGCTAATTTGGTACAATTTTCGAGGCAGTGTGCAAGCACGGTAATCGAGATAAGTCTGTAATTTGGTTGCTAGAATTTTTTACTGTGTTTTTCTGTTTCACTGTAAAAGCAATATTTAGAAAATAAAGAGAAGCTTTCGAACTGGTTTTCCCCAAGAGTTGTAGGGGGTTTTTCCAGGGTCATCTTTACCAAAAATTAGCGTGTCAAAATTCTGTGTGACTGATTTATTTTTCTGAGTTTTTATTTCTGCATTTTCATCACTTTGAAATTTCCAGAATTTGTGTTTTCAGAAAATATTTATTTTTCCAGCTTGTTGAATGTATGGTTATGGGAATGGGCATTTAACTTTATGGGTGAAATAAGGAGAAACTGAAAAATAGGGTTTGGAACAGAAATTTCTACAAATTTTTCTAGCTTTGATTTCACTATTTTTATATTTGGATTTGACAACAACACTTGCATTCTCTAGTGGATCAACTACTGTGTCTTCAAGAGTGATACCTACACTTGCTTTCCATGGACCAAAGTTTGAAACATCATTCAACTTCTTCTCTATCTTGAAGAAGGACGAAGTCATCTTAATAAAAAAACTTTGGCAACAAGTGGGGTCTCTTCAGGTGATCTATGATCTCCCTGGACTTGTCTTCACCAAGGCTCTGATACCATGTTAAAATCTGAAAGTTCTATGCAGAAATTAAAAAATTCTTTGCAAAAACTTGAAAATTCTATGCAGAAAACTGAATGGAACTGAATGTTCTTAGGAATAAGCTTAATTTACTTTGCAGAAAACTAAATGTACTTTCACAATATCCAAGACTTTGTTCTTTGCAAGAATAAGGTCAATCCTAAGTTTCCAAGCTCTAAAGTTTGAGGGTCCTTCCAACTTGTTCTCATATTTCATAGAAGAAGCCATGGATGCAAATCAAAGACTTCAACATTAGTGATCTCAATGTAGGGTTTCTTCAAAGGTGTTCTCAATGTTCCTTCCTTCACCAAAGCTCTAATACCATGGCGATTTTCTAAATGCAATAGAGATTAGCACAATATTTTTGAAATGTTGATAATTACTTTTGATGTATAACTTCTTTTAAATTATTCCAATATATCATTCAACATTTATACTTCAGATATTCAACTATACAAGAACAAAGGAACAGTCGAGAGCACAATGCACAAAGAGAAGACAAGATTTACCAGGGGAAAAACCCACCAAGGGGAAAAACCGAACAACCTTTTCAATAGAGAAATTCTTTTGTTCAACAAGAGAGACATCTAGACCTATGGTCAAACCTAGTCAACCCCTCCAAGTCAAGCCTCCCAATCGGATCCAACACCTCGGTCTGCTTAATCTAATCCAAAATTTCAGCCTTCTGCAACTGCCATTTACCCTAGAATTTCGGCCCCTACAATTTCCCAGAATTTTGGCCCCTTGCAACAGAACTGCCTAGAAAATCTGCGAGCAAGAAGAGAATGACTATCCACATGTGCGAGTTTGGGAGAGAGAGAAAGAGATGCAATTCGTCTTCTTTTTCTTCCTCGTCCTTCTTGATCTTCATTGAGATGCCTAAAAATTGTCTTCTCGAGGAATTGCAAATTGGTTCCAAGAGAATTGAGGTCGAGCTGCCTTTATATAGTGATTTGTTGGGTCGAATGGGTGTGTCCTTTGCCCTGAGCCGACTTGACAAACTTGGAGCCAAAAAAAGAATTCAATTTTAAAATCCAAATTTTCTTCTTTTAAAAGTCGCAATGGGACTTTGACTGAAAACATATTTTTCTTTTGACTCTAGCATTTACATATGCTTTACAATAATCAATATAAGTACATCAAATGGCCAAATATACATTATGGAGGCCGACCATAGTTACAAAATTCAACAAGAAGGAGAAGGTATGAGTTAGTCAAGTAGTTCTTAGAAAATGCCAAAATGTTTCTACAAGATATTTCAAGATGCAAAGCCAGATGAGATACAATAAGGAAAGGGAGGAACAAGGTGAGGGTTGCAACCAAGGTTACTTGGAAGCGGGAGCGGGAGCGAAGCGCAGAGTGCCATTTTTAAAAGTTTCCGGGTCCGGAGCATTTTCGGGAGCGTTTTATATATATATATATATATATATATATATATCTTTGAAATCGATTTGAC